>JAOVVI020005605.1:0-16335 GCA_028571085.2 Nepenthes alata
CTACGCCTAACAAGTAACATAACCAACAACATAGCATAATAAAATATATATTAGATAGAATAATAATGTATAACATGCGATAATTATAACAAAAACATAATAACAATAATATTTAAGACTTTAAAATTTCTCATAATTACACAGCAAAAAAAATTATAGAGATTATCAACTGAACGGATCAATATAACTAAACTGTGCAAAAACAATATGGATTCTACACAATTTAAATCTCAATAATAATATAGGTTCTACTAAATTTATCTCAACAGGAGTCTTAATAATAATGAGAATTCGCAACTATGCCTTCGAACCTTATCCTATCATTGTGAACTAAAAGCCAACATTTTCACCTCAATGGCTTGAAAATTACAACAAAGTAACTGATAATTATAAATTTGACATGCGATCATAAAGGTCTCCAAATGCTTTGCCGATATATGGCATAAGAATACATCCAAATGACTTTACCAACACCTGGTATAAAAACACATCCAAATGATATTGCTAACACAACATAAGAACACATCCAAAGATATTAAATTAAATATACATTTTTGTGATTTCCCTTCATCATATCATATGATGGTCATATGATGGTCATATGACTATAAGTATCCATCTATAAAATGATAGATCTCAATCTATTGGGATATGAATTAAAAATCAGATAATTGTCAATTATACTACAATTCAGCAAATTTTATATTTCTTAAGATAGTATTATTATCATATAATCTCCTTTATCTAATTATAGAAAATAAAAAACAAGAGCACTCAAGAATACATTAGGTATCCAACTCACATCATCAACCTGACCCACAATTGCACACCAGATACTAAGACTAAAATTGGTTTGAATTCAATAAGGCCACAAACTAGATAAAATCCACTTTATCATATCACCATCAACAAACTCATGAAAGCCCAATCTTATCTAAAAAACCAATATAGTGCTCTAGCAGTTTTCTAGCGCCACACAAGCGTTAAGCATCCATTTGAATCAACTAAAAGGTGTATCACATAATACAACCGTAAATCAATAAAAATAACTGAAACTAAAAAATATAAAAATTAACAAAGTTAGGACCATTATAACATTTCTCAATTTACAATTTAAATACAATGAATACCAAACTAACAATGCTTTCCATTTTAGCCACTCCAAGAATTCAATTGATATTTGCAAGAAAGAACAGTTGAATGAAAGTATGAGGATAGTCCACAAAGGTTCACAAGAAGAATGCTCGAGTGAAGTATAATTACCAGTCTGCATCAAGTTTGCGAGAAGGAATCTTGAGCACAATATAGTGAATGGTGTTGTTGTAATTTGATTATATTTTTAATAGTTCAGTTGATGTTACTAAAATTATATCATATATATTTATTACCATGACATAGTATTACTTTTTAAAAAAACACATAATTTTAACAAAAATTTTACATTCAATAATGTACTCTATAAATTACGTTAATCATTAAAACAAAAGTTATTTTCACATAGTCATCATAATCTATAGCGATATATGAAATATGCATATCTAAGTCTTGCAGCACAATATATATCACTACTTCAACATATGATCACCTAACTACTAATTTAAATGGTTAAAAGAAAATTAGAGTAAATAATTCTCTAATCAAGAATACAACTGATGGTTCCAACACGAAATTGGGTCGAAACCAACGAAACCCAACCGATAGTAGACAGGCCCAACCAGTAGATGGGCCCAACCAAACGACGACAACCCAGGGAATTCGGGGCAAAGCCTATTAGGCGCCCCTGACACATGCCCAATCAGCTTCGCCCGCGCTTCTATTGAAAGGATTGCAGACTGATAACGCAGGAAGCGCCGGCTTAAATAATGTCAACCAATGGGAGATGAGGTCAACGCTGGCAAGTCGCAGTATATACTATCCCGACAGTCGCTTGACCAATCCATGTAAAGACAAAGAGGCATGCGTTGGCCACGCCTGACGACGGTCCCCACGCCACCACAAGATGACAACCGATACCGTTGGCAACCACTGGCGCTCAACGACTAACGAATCCAAGCAAGCCACCTGTCAGAGATTCTCACACCCAAAAGCCTCCTTTACAGATCCTACAAATAACTTCTTCCTCAACAAACGAGGAGAAACTCCCGATCAACTTCTAGAAAAAACCTAATTAGTGACTGGAGATCTAAAATCGATCCTAACACCCTACACTCAAGAAAAAAAAGGAGAAAGAATCAACTCTCTTCCTTCAAATCACCATCTCAATCCGGTAACGATAGTTAGCCACTTTTAGCAATACAAAAAGGGCAGCACAAGCCTCCTCCAAAGACGATACGCACACCCTGCATACTAACATTCGTGCATTTTTCATCACGTTTACATCCATGCCTGTATCTTTTCGTTCCCTGAGAAAGATTTCTAACTTGAACGTTGGAGTTTTTATAGTGGAAGAACATTTCCCATCATGGCCATCTTTGACATCAGCCCTCCGCGAATCGTGAATGAAGTCCAAAAGCTCACAGGGAGACTCACTGCCCTTTCACGATTCCTAGGCAAGTTCGCAGAGAAGTACTTACTGTTTTTGAAGGCCCTCAGAGAGATGAAGGCAACCGAATTCCGGTAGACAAACGAGTGTGAGGCTGCGTTCCAAGAGCTAAAAGAGTACCTCACCAACCCTCCACTCCTATCGTCCCCTTTGGAGGGCGAGGACCTATATCTTTACCTGGCGGTGTCAGACACGACCCTAAAATCGGTCCTTATGCGGCAGTAGGGGAGCATGCAACGACCCATGTACTATGTGAACAAAGTGCTCACAGACACCGAGTCCCGCTATCCTCACACGAAAAGAATCTCCCTGGCCCTCATCTATTCCGTCCGAAAGCTACGGCCATACTTCCAAGAGCACCAAATCGTCATGCTGATCGACCAGCCTCTGAAGACAATCCTGCAGAAACCAGAGACATACAAACGAATGATTAAGTGGGCCATAGAGTTAGGCGAGTTCGACATGGAGTTCCGGTCAAGGTCGGCCCTGAAGGGTCAAACCCTCAAGGACTTTGTGGTCAAAACGGCAACCCCTACTCTCGACGACCTAGACCAAGCCGAAGGCGTAAGCATCGTGAGCGTCCATGTGTGGACCCTTCATGTCGATGGACCAACCACACAAGCTAGCAGCAGGGCTGGAATCTTACTCAGAACCCCTGACGGCTCAGAGATCAAATGCTTTCTAGCACTCGGGGTCCCAACCACCAACAATGTGGTAGAATACGAGACCCTCCTTACAGGGCTTAGATTAGCCAAAGAATGCTCAGTGAAAGCAATAGTCATATACAATGACTCGAAGCTAGTGGTCAATCAGATTCTTGGAGTTATTGAGACATCAAGCTTTTAGCTGGCTAAGTACCTGACGAAGGCGAAGGCCCAAGCTTAAACGTTTGAGAAGTTTAAGATTATACACATCCCGAGGGCAGAGAATTGGAAAGCTGTCAAGTTGGAAAAGGACATAGCAACTGGGTCTCAAAAGTAGTATGCTAGGAGTATGTGGCAAGTCCTAGCCGCACCCAACATTGATGACCCAAGGTGTGAGATGCTGTAGGTAGCTAAGGGCAACAGCTGAATGACCTCGTACTAGAGATACCTGATGGATAGAATGTTACCAGAAGACCTAAAGGAGGCCAGGTGAATAAAGAACACAGCTGGCTGGTATACGATCATCGACGAAAGACTATACAAACGGGAATACTCAACCACCTACCAAAAATGCCTCTCACCTGAATAAGTTAAATATGTGCAGAGCGAAGTCCACCTCAGCGTGTGTGTCTTGCACATCGGAGAAAAAAATCCTGCATTTAAAATCATGCGACAGGGTTTATTCTAGCCCACGATAAAGCGAGATGTCATGGACTTCGTCAAAAGGTGTGAGAGCTACCAAATCCATGGGTCTATGAGCCACCAGCTGCACACGGAGTTGCAGCGCCTACAAGCACAATGGCCATTCGCACAATGGGGGCTCAATATCCTTGGGCCCATGCCCTTGTCCTTAAGACAAAGAAAATTACTCATCGTTGATATCAACGACTTCACCATGTGGGTCGAAGCAACTTCCCTGGGGCACATAATCGAGCAGAACGCAATGGAGTTCGTCCGTTAGAATATTGTTTGTCAGTTTGGGAATGCTGAGGCTATAGTGACCTACAACATATCCCAGTTCACTGACAAGCGATTTACCAAATACTACATGAGCTTGCGCATCAGACTTCTTCACACATCCGTTGCATACCCGTAAGCTAACGGCCTGGTCGAAGTGACCAACCGAACGCTACTGCATGGGCTGAAGACTAAACTCAAAGACGCAGGGGTCTTCTGGGCCGGTGAACTCCCATCTGTGCAATAGTAGTACCAAATGACCCAGCAAGAGCCAACGCGGGAAACACCCTTTAATCTATGTTATGGAGTTGAAGCGGTAGTCCCCATCGAAGTAGGGCTGTCCAGTTTCCAGATCAAATGTTTCAACCCCGATAACAACTCCCAACGGCCCAACGAGCCCCTGGACCTACTCCTAAAAGCCTGTCACGTGGCGCACCTGAGGACAACAGCCTACCAGTAGCGCATCGCTCGATACTATAATAAGCGGGTGAAAGATCGCCCACTCGAGATCAGAAATTTTGTTCTACAGGGTGTAGAGGCAATGGGCACAACTGTTCATAGGAAAAAACTCTCCCCGAGTTGGGAGGAGTCGTTCCTTATCTCAACAATCCTCAAGAACGAGGCGTACAAGCTGCGCACCCAGGACGGTAAACTGGTCCCTCAAACCTGAAATTCCACCCACCTTAAGAAATACTACCAATGATCCACAGACAATGCCAAGCAAGGTTCACATACAAGATCCGGAGTGCTTGTACATGTATCACGTTTTCATTAATAAGATTGTTGTTTTCATCTTCTTGTCTGACTGTTCATGTGAGTGTGTGCATGCTTGCCATTTTAAAGATCAAAAATGGCCTAGATGCCCATAAGTCAGAAGGATGCTCGTCCCCCTGTAAGAAAGACCTTGGCCCCACATCAAGTGACCCATCAGCGGTCGAACTCTGAACGTCAGCTCCGCACCGAAAGGCCCTTTGCGGCCGCAAAACCTTGGCCCCGTGCCAAGCGGCCCACTAGCGGTCAAACTCCAAATGTCGACTGCGCCAAAAGGCCCTTAGCGGCCGCAAAACCTTGGCCCCGTGCAAAGCTGCCCACTAGTGATCGAACCCCGATCTTCGGCTCCGTGCCGAAAGGCCCTTAGTGGTTGCGAAACCTTGGCCCTGTGCCAAGTGGCCCATTAGCACTCAAATTTTGATCTTTGGCTCCACGTCGAACGGCCCTTATCGGCCGAGAAACCTTGGCTCCACGCCAAGCGGTCCATCCATGGTCAAATAAGCAAGCCTGGAGCTTTAAAAGGTCCCAATGAAACGACCATTGAAACCTCTGGGGGCCTAAGCGGTAGCCATGTGGCAATCTTCTTCTGAAGAAGAGAGCACCCCCAGTCAATGATAGTCGACGGGCTAGGACCATGCGCACGTCAGTGACAACGCCCCAAGTAGGGCCAAGCGTCGAAACAATGTCGTGCGCGCGAGGGCTACGACCTAGAGCCTGGCTATTGTGGCCTCAAAATCCAGCTGGCCCTTGAGAGACTCCACCTTAAGCGCGCGGCGACATCCAACTCACTAGACCGAGTACCCCACTAAGCGCGGGATGCGACGACATTCTCAACCGAGGACGAGCACAACGCAAACAGCTCCTGAAACAAGCCTTGGCAACGATAACAAAGCAACTTAGCCAACACATCAAGAGGAACAACAACACTCAGAGACACCGGAAGAAAAGAAGGGTATACTTTATTGATCGTTCAAACTGAAGGGTACAAGGCTACTCTTGAAAGTTGTACAAGAAAAAATGTACAAATGATCCGGCTGCCCTAAGTGCTTGAAGGCCCTGCTCCCTCCGAGAAGTCAATTAAATGGGAGCTTTCTTTCATTATGTTGTTCCGGAGATCAAAAACCCACACATAGATGCCCAAAACTGCGACAGACGCAATGCGACGACAAAGGCGTATGCCATCCCAAAACCTCACGTCCAGCACTCGAGCCATCTCCTCCAAGGAAAGCCAGACTCACAAGTCGGCCTCAACACGGGCACTCCAGTCCTATGGTCAGAACTGAGGCCCCTGGCCACCAGCAACTCGACCTTTAGTCATTCAACCTCCTGCTTTAGGACTACGGCCTCATCCCCCCGATGCTGCATCGCTGCCCGCTCGGCCTCCTCTTGAACTTGATGGATGAGCTCATCTGGTTAAGAGAGGACTGTTTGGATGAAACAAACTACAGCCAAGGTCTGCAAAAGAGAAAAAGGGACAGAAAATCCGTGAGTCCTGGAAACATGGGAATATATTGCACAAAAGAGATCAGTAAACAAATTCCCTTCTCAATGAGCAAAGAAGTCATACCTCAATGAAATGCTCCTCCACGACGCTGGGCAAGTCTGGCACGAACCCAGATGCAGGCATGCCTGGGGGCTCTTGCTGTTCAGCGGCCTCCTCCATCTTGCTCGTCGGAGACCTTCCGACCAGAGGTTCAACAACGAACCCTTCAGACGTGCCAGCCTCCACAGCAGACTCAGGCTCCGTAACGAGGGGATCATGCGACTCCATGACTGGCACGTCGACTACCTCCAGATCATCCGTAGGCACAATATCAAGCGCAAGGTCGACTGCCTCAACAAGCTCTATGGCACCAATAGCCACCTCCTCGATGCCCGTCGTGACTGCCTCTCGGATGGGCTCAATTGGCCCCTCACCATGGGAAGGTCCCACCTCAATGTCAAAAAGGGGACTCGGCACAAAACCCTCACCCGAGGGATGGCCAGCAAAGGGAGCGCCATACTCTACCAAACCAATACCTAGAATCGGTGGACACTTAGCAACTCCCTGCGACAGCTGCGACGCTGGCTCCTGCACCGCAACGGTAGTTCCGGTGGGTGTTTTCGAGGCAAACCCAACAGACTGACCCGATACAGCCGACAATATCAGGGCCCTCCTGGTCGAAGTGCCTCCTTCCCGCTTGAGCCTTTTCAGGGCCTCCAGGTTCTCGTTAGAGGAGGACCCTAGTGAAAACAACGAGCCACTCCACTCTAGTAGCTCCCTTGACTGCTCTCGGATGACCAATGCTCCAGCCTTTCTCTTCTGGGCGGTAGCCACTGCCTCACTACCAGTGGGCTCCCACCTAATAACCTCAAAACCCTTGTGGGTCAAGTAATACCCGTGAGTGTAGAATGTACCGATCACCGCTTGGATGTGATCGATCAGCTTCTTCTCTTCCTTCTCTTCCTCCTCGCTCACACTCTTTGTGAAGAAATCGCTCACAAAACCCCACCCGTTGGCGATATCCCACTCCAAAGGGGCCGCCAAGAAGAAAAAGTGATTCTTCCAGTTCTTTGTCAAGTTGGGGTTCGTTCCCCAAAAGCGGAAGCTCGGGCGGGGAGAAATAGAAATCCGATCCTTCAACTGGTTGAAGCAAAAGATCACCGTCACCAAGCGTGGATAAAACACGCAAGCGTCAAGGCAAACGAAAATGCACAAGGCCACTAAATAACACACAGCATTAGGGTGAAGCCATGCTACAGGAATACCGAACGCCTCAAAGATCCCGTACAAATCCAACATTACAAGGAAGCGAAGCCCACCCTTTAGGTGATGCTCATATACGGTGATGAAGCCCTCAGGGGGGCGCGTTCGCTCTACCCTCCTTATCAGTGTAATTAACCGTCAAAGTTGCAACAACGCTCGTCGTAAGAACTAACTTGATCTCACCCACTCTTTGTCGAGTTGTGGGAGAAGGAGAAATATTCTTTTTCGCCATGGGTGCTAGAAGCAGGAAAACATAAAGTGTGAATGGCATCAGGAAGCACTATTTAAATAGGCAATACGAAAGGATATCAAGTGGCGTCGTGCGGAAAAACCTAAAGATTGCCCCTAATGATGGCTATAACACGTGTTTCTTCAGCAGAGCACAACACATCTATACAAGGCAGCCCATTATGGCATGTGACAAATGGCCACTCAACTCGAGCCATAGCCGTCTGTCGAATCCTAACTGTCACACCAAGGAATTAATGCAAAGATATCAACCACCAGGAGCGACAACAACAGTAGCTCGTCTGACTTCTAGACCGGAAGCATAGTGCATGACATTCAAATGCAATATGCTATAACAAATGAATTTCCTATTAAAAAAAGTTTTTTTAATAAATTTTCTATACAGATAAGGCCGACCAGTGGCCGCAAAAATACAACAGTGAGATCTGCGCCTGTTGGGCTCAACGGGAACAGAAGACAGGAACTCGATCAGCTCCGATCGCATTCAGGTGCCCACGTTTTGGGAGTCCAGGAGGCCCGTAGGGAAGCGAGGCGCCGCCAGTGAAGCTATCCTCAAGCTCAGTCGGATCCCTTCCTAGAATCGTCCCTCTAGCATCAGAGCCAGATCTTCCGGGCGGATCCTCGACCTCAGCTCAGACTCCAGTTGCGCATGGACAATGTGCTCTTCTCGAAGTGACTCCCGATAATGCTCAAGATTCCCTTGGAAAGTCACAATCCGGCTCTAAGCTTGCGAATTGATGTCGACTAGCTGCGACAACCTCACCTCCGGCTTCGACAAGGCTTGTTTGAAGTAAGCCGCACGCGCCCGACTCTACTCGATGTCGACAATGGCAGCCTACAGCCGGCTCTCAGCCTCCTCAACTGCTCGCTGGGCACGAAAGATCAATTGACCAACCTCTTCAGGCCTTCAGCTCTGAGAGGTATTGGAAGCCTCTTTAGATTCAAAGCCTAGTGGCACTCACAGAAGCCTCACTGGTCCAAGAATTAAATGCTCCAGGTGGCAACCTTCCGCCACTGCTAGGAGGCTCAAATCCACCTCATCATGGCCTCTCGGCCCTTGTTCCCCCCATCTCAACTCCTCAGTAGGAGGCTCAAATCCTGAACTGGAGGATGATCCCGCTAACGGCCTTAGAGTGAAGTCGCGCATATCGCCCACCATTATCGTGATCAAATCCAAAGAAAAGAGGGAATGACTGCAGATTCAAGTTTCACGTCTCACAGCAACAAATGAATGCCCAAATTGAAGAGGGCTTTGGCATTTAAATAGCTAGGATCCCCCCAAGGAAATGGCGTCGTTTAACATAGGAAGAGCATTCCACCACCCAACGAAATCCCTCCACGTGGAGACACCCTAAAGAACCCCATCTTTTCAAGGAAAAGTGATCAAGACGCAACGGCTCTACAGTTCCCATTGCATTAAATACGCAGACACGACTTGATTGACGTGGCCTCCATTAGCAGCGTTTAGTCATCTGAGACAAGATGCGAGCAGCTCCTAGTCGCATCAACCCCGGCGCAGATTGGATGCCAATCCCTCGCTGCCAGTGAGATAGGCTCCCCCACAGCAAGGGAAAGGCCTCTGTCCAAGGTTGATAGCCAAAGCCATG
Organism: Nepenthes alata; assembly: GCA_028571085.2. NCBI lineage: Eukaryota > Viridiplantae > Streptophyta > Magnoliopsida > Caryophyllales > Nepenthaceae > Nepenthes > Nepenthes alata. The sequence continues at coordinate 9,517 of JAOVVI020005605.1, forward strand.
ATGTTTCAGATGCACAGCCTAACAGGACCCCAAAATATGCCTCGATCAGCCAAGCTCGGAGGATGACCAACCGGGTAAAGAGCCACAAGCAACATGCTTTCGGGAGAATAGAGATCCCAAATCAAAGTGCTAACCTCACAACGCTCCTCCAGCGGCTGAACACCCTAGCCAAGCAAAGAGAAGGCACATCACGATTGTAGAGTGGCCAGGCCACCATCGTTACAACGAGGAAACATCCACAAAAGGAGCACAACGATAGGCTTCAAAAGCGGCTACAAGTCTCTCACAGATCCATCCGACTCCCGTGCAAAACTCCAAAGGGCATGAGATGAGCCGAGGACCCACATTGTTTAACCAGTGAAGGAAAGAGCTTGGGTCCCCAAAGTGTGGGAACCCCAAATTTATAGCCACACATAAGGCCCGGTAAGCTCCCAAAGGGACACACCACCCAATGACCGTCAATCAGAAAACAGAAAAGCCATCAATGCGGGGCCGATTCCTAGGCCACAAATCTTTCCAAATAGGGCACCAAATCACTACGGCAACTCTCAAAGGCTGCATATTTGCATGGAGAAAGAACAACATCCCTAAGAATCATAGACTTGTGCATCTCGAGAAGGCACACGCAAGCTAGCGGAGGGACCCACCTTCTAACATGCTAGGCCTCGACAATGGGTCGTCCCCAGGCATGGAAGGCTAGTGATGGATCCAACATGGATATGGACCAAAACCAACGAAGTCAAACCGACAGCAGACAAGCCCAACCAGCAGATGGGCCCAACTAGACAACAATGACCCAGGGAAATCAGGGCAAAGCCCATTAGGTGCCCCTAACTCACGCCCAATCAGCTTCACCTGCGCCTCTGCCGAAGCGGTCGTAGACTAGCAACGTAGGAGGCACCGGCTCAGGGAATGCCATCCAATGGGAGACGAGGTCAACGTTGGTAAGGCGGAGCACACGCCATCCAGACATTCACTCAACTGATCCAAGCAAAGTCAAACAGACCTATGTCGACAACGCCCAACAACGGTCCCCGCGCTATCACAGGACAACAATCGACACTGCTGGCCACCGCCAGCGCTCAGCGGGCGACGAATCCAAGCAAGCCACCTGTCACAAATTCCCGTGCCCGAAAGCCTCCTTTACGGAGCCTACAAATATCTTCACCCTCTGTAAACGAGGAGAGACCCCCGATTAAGTTTTAGAAAAAACCTAATCGGTGACTGGAGATCTGAAATCGATCCTAACACCCTGCACTTAAGCAAATGAGGAGAAAGAACTAACTTTTTTCCCTCAAACCACCATCTCAATCCGTTAACGATAGTGAGACACTCTAAACAGTGCAAAAAGGGGAGCACAAGCCTCCTCCAAACACCACACGCACACCCTACATACTAGTATACGTGCATTCCCCGTCACGTGTACTCCCACGCCTGTATCTTTCTTTCTCCTGGAAAAAATTTCTGACTTGAACGTCGAAATATTTACGGTGGAATGACATCCTGTCGTACTCTAACCTCTTGTTTGTAGTTTGTGATGCATAGGGTTCAGGTTGAGAGACGCGGAGATCGGACCCGTTCGCAATCCACCTAAGTTGAGGAATTCGAATGCTCCCTAATTCGCATGAAAACCAAGACCCAGGGACGCATCAACTACAATTATAAAGAATAAAATCATGTATAAAATCTAAGATATAATAACTTATAGCATTATGCATTGTAATGATATATTCTATCAAAAGAAATTTCATAGAAAAAATCTACAAATGTTATATTATTACAACTATAAACCTAAAGCTAATGTACTAATATCTCCATTAATTAGATGAATTATTTCATGCTTAAATTATTCTTAATGGCGTTATTTTGCAATGCCAAGAGAGTCTTACCAATGTCTATTGTCTAATTAGTCACCAAATATCTCCCATTATCCATATAATATTCATATGTTCTATAAAAGAAATAAAGGTCATCAATATCGGATAGTGCTTAATATACTAAGATATCCTAGCGTCCATATTATCCAAATAAAATAGTATCTTTGCATATTTTTTATTTTATCCATGATATGTAAAATGAAATATCAAGTTATATAAAATTATAATATAAAGGATCTAAGATTTATACACCGATAATTCTTTGTTATCTCCATTTATAATTTTTTATACTATTTTACTAACATTTAACATATTATTTGTTAAAATCATAATTAAAAATTAATTCAATTTCAATCACCAAAAATATTATCATATAAAATTATTTATATACTTGGTATCCTAAACACTCACTAAAATATTTTTACCATTAAATAATTAATTATCATCTCCAAATAACATACTAAAACACCAATAATACACTTATTTTTCTTGTTTAAACACGCATAGCAATATGAAAGAGGCACTCCCATGCATTGCGGCCACTTTCCCGTACTACGTACAATGCCCACGAAGAACCCTAACAGGCATGATGCCCCTGTTTCTCGCCATTTCATGCAAAGTTGGATTTTTACTCAAATTTGAATTATTTATAAATATTTGACATAAAAGATTTATAAAAATCATCATACACAATCCCTATACATCTATTAGAATAAAATTCGTTGATCAAATATTACAAATCAAAACTGATTTTAATAAATTTTTTTAACTTCTTTTTTTTACACTGTCATTGAATTTTTCTTAAATTCAACCATATGGAAAAGATTTGATACAAAAAGATAATCATTTAAAATAATAAAAAGGTATAGGATTATGAAATAATAAAAATTTAGGGCATTATAAAAAATATTCAGAGAGGCCAGAAAAAATTAGTAATAACGAAAAGAGTATTTAAATATACTTATCTTAACTTGAATATAATACAAGATCTCTTTAATATCTCAACTTTATCATTCTCTTGCCTTCTCTCTCACATGCGCTCTCCTCTTTTTCTCTTTTTCTCTCAAAAATTTATAGAAGATGATTCAAAATTAGTCAAAGAACATTTTATAAAAAACTGATGGAACTGATAAGGTATATTCCATACCATGCATGAGCACCCATCAAGTGCCAACATTCTATTCCAAGCACGCACGTACGTCAATTGAGCATGCATCGAGTATAATCAATATACCTACAATGCGTATAAGTGCTCCTAAGACATACCTTAGGTGCGTCCTTATTGTTCAAAACGTACATGAGTATGGGTCAAATACAGGAAAAATACCGCTCGATCTAACTTATTCTAGTTTAAAATTTAATTTTGACCTAAAATTTTAATTATTATTATAAATTTATCAATTTAATTTAATTAATCATCATTAAAAGGATAATTTGGGATCCAAATCTTACAATAATAATCCTTATCAAATATTAGAATCTAACCTATACTATAATGGAAGAATGTTTTTGTAGAGTTTGAAGAAGCCATAGATATTGATTCGAAGAATGATGCTTAAGGAATTGAAGAAAAGCAGTTTTTAGGTCATTGAATCTAATATCAAATATGTTTTAAGAAAAAAAAAAGATGAAAGAAATTGAGTTGAACTTTGTTTGTATTACTTGTGTTTTTGTGATAATACAAAATCTAAATTGCGTCACAATTTATAAGAAATGGGAGAAAAAATGATAGAGATCTCGTAGACATAGAAAATTCAAAAACCTAAGTAAACGAGTCTTTAGTTTCTAAATGAATGAACTCTCAAGATGAATGAACTTATTATAAATCAACTCATTATGAGTAATTATAAATTATTCTTAAACGGGTTATTGGATTGTTGTTCTTTTGGCCAATTAACATTAACTTCCTTGCTATATATGATATTTCATGCCTAGTAGCCATGGAAATGGATGCTCAGTGAATGACAGTGATTAGTAAGGATTGAAAGGGTTGATCATATTTTTTCTTGTAGGGGGGATGTTGTTCAAGTTGACACCCAGTTTAGTTCACTTGAAAAAAATGCCATGCAGCGCAGTTGGCTTTATCATGATTTGAAAACATCTAAAACTCTAGCAAGAGCCTCAAGGTTAGAAATTGGTTTAAATTTTCTACTTTAAATACTTCTGTTAGAGACATTTGTCTTATTGATATATTACGTGACCATATGTATTATTGTATCAATGTCGGGTTGTAGGTTGTCGGGTTAAAATCCGTTTTGTCCGTTCCGCCCTCTAGTAGCTCGAGCCGTCCGAAGCCCCCGCGCTCGCCTGGCGTTCGATACTCGCTCGAGTCGAAAATTTAGAATGTACCCGGCTCGCCTGGCGCTCGCTACCTGCTCGAGCCGAAAATCCAGAATGTATCCCGTTCGAGGAGGGCTCGATACCCGCTCGAGTAGTGTCCACTGATAACTGCATTTACTCAAATGAATCTCACGCGAACCTCCATTTAACAACATCACTCTAGCGAACTTCGCAGAACGTTGCACAAACTACCTAACAGCTCTGGAAGTGAAACATAATACTTCCAGTAGGGCAGGGACTCGTAATGAAGCAATTCAAAACCTAACAATATATAACAGTCCTATTTTTGAGTTGTGCATAGTGGTTGACCCAGTTTACAAAGGATGGGCAAGAGAGTCAAAATATTGACTGTTGTTTCATATTATAGCATACTGTAGCATGTTGTGGAGAATACCTCTTCAATTGAAGCTCAAAAATCAAATTCCTGTGGTGATCAATTTGCAGTGTGTGGGTAATGATGCACAAACATACAAGGAAATTATCTAAAATTCCGGATGAAGTCCGTGAAGAGTTAGAGCCTTACTATGTCTATGCACCTCCTGTGGACAGGAGAAAGCTGCCCAAACTTGGCGACAACACAGCTGAATACATCCGTGGGGGACTAACTGTAAGCCACACTGATGTTTTGCTGCAAGAGTTGCTTTTTGATAATGCGATCTAATGACTAGCAGCTTGTGTTTGACATTACAATTTTGCAGCCTAGGCTCAGTGATCTGGATGTTAATCAGCATGTTAACAACGCCAAGTACATTGGTTGGATCCTCGAGGTAGATTCTTGGTTCTTGCCTTGTTTGCTACGTCTCACTCTACTGTCTATATTAACTTACACTTGCCGTGACTGTCTGCAGAGTGCTCCGCTTCAGCTAATGGAAAGTAACGAGCTCTCTGGGATGACGGTGGAGTACAAGAGGGAGTGTGGAATGGGAAACGTGCTCCAATCACTTACTGTTGTTTCTGCTGCAAGTGTCATCGATGAAAGCATCGAGTGCCAGCACTCGCTCCGACTTGACAATGGCGCCGAGGTTGTCAGGGCAAGAACTGAGTGGCGGCCCAAGCATGCCAAACGCTCTGGAAAACTGGGGCCCGGGAGTGCCTAGATTCATTCGTCTCTCCTCTCAATGAGTGAATGTTAAAGAGCAATCATATCTCCCAAGGATTTATAGATGGATCTTTTTTTCCCCTCCCTTTTAGTAATAATGTGACATACAAGTCAATTTTACTTGGTCTGATAAGTACTTATTTATAAACTCTTTCATTCAATTATATTATAAAAAATATATATATTTATTACGGTTATTCTATTTTAATTTATATGATAACATTTTAAAAATAGAGTAATATATTTATAATTATAATATGATTATACTTTTGAACTAATTATAAGTATCATTAGAGTAATATAGACGTTTCTAAATTATATTGATTCTGCTATTAAAATTCAGAACTCATTCCTAACAAATGTATCAACAATTCTCTCATCATGATAACTAAATTACAAGAGTAGTAAAAAAAAAGTTCATATTTGAAGAGTTTTAGTCCATAAAAAAAGTAGAATATCATAATAATATAATTATATCGTAGCCAACATGATAATATATCATAATAATTATGATATAAGATTTGAACCGGACTATAGCTATGAGTTGAAAGTAAGCCCCTCATTTTAAAGTTTACCAATTAGATCTTAAGTGTGATTTGAACGTAATATACTTTTTAATATTAAATTTTAAGGTCCAATATTACATCATGCTCACAAATTTTTATTGAGATATTATTAGTTATCAGACAATTAAAGCTCATTTACTAGCAAATCATGAAATGTTATGGCTACATCTTCCAAACCAAATAGTACAAATATTACCATACATAAAACTTAACCAAATGTTTGGACGTAACCCAGCAACAAATGCCATCAGATAAATTTATAATATAAAGCCTGATCAATGCACCAAAAATCACAATTTAAATGTGGCCCAAATAATCCACTTCCTTATCAACGGTTACACAGATGACTAAAGAAAATTCTTCACAACCAAAATGACAAATTTTCCAAAGATATAATACAACAATAAGTTTAAGGCCCTTGGTCACCAAAAGTCACAACCTAGCAATTTAGATATTGTTAGAGATTATAAGATTATACAATGAAATTTAAAATCCTAAATTAACTATTCTGAAACAATCATCTATCTATATCATATAAGATATTCAAACTCGCTAATTCATAAAGTTAGAAAGAGAGGACAAATGTCAGCATAACACTCACCAGAATATTTATAAATTTATATATGCAGATGTACATGAAATATAAAACAAAAAAGATTAATTAATTATAAAAAAGACAGAGATAATGATAAGGCAATAAAAACTTGTGAAAATAAAGAAAATATAAGAATCAAGGGCAGGCAATCACCTTAATTTCTGGCAGCATATTTCATAAACTTTGGATCAAGTTTTATAATTCTACATTTCTTACAAAAATTTTATTCTTGAATTTTACGTACCATAATGAATAAATAGATCGGGGTACATTAGCTTCGATAAATGAATGATTCTTCATTCAAATTTAACTAAAGGAATGACTTTAGTATGGAGTATTTAA
>JAOVVI020005606.1:0-16334 GCA_028571085.2 Nepenthes alata
TTGTTTTGTGAGAATTAATAAATATTTTGAGATATTATGTTTATGTATAAGAATATTCATGAAAAAAAAGTCATGACAACTTATATATAAGCCTTGTATGTGATATTCCATGCAAGTATTTTGAATCAAACTTTATTTTGGTATTTGATTCGATATATATATATTTTTTTCATGGTGAAGAGTTTTGTATTTGTATTTTTTTTTTTTGAGTGGAAGCTTTATGTAAATGGGAAATGTTTCGGACATGTGACATAGAGACCTTCACCGATTTGTATTTTTATGAGAATTATCATAAAAAATTTAAACGAAACTAATATATTTAAATATTTTAATATATTCAGATAGATTTAAAGATTACATATATTATTCGCGAGTGGTAAAAAAGTTATTTTGTCCCTATTTATAGAAAAAATATGTAGAAAGTCAGCGTACGAGTCTAAATAGAAGTGATATAATCCAAGATTATGAGGAGTATTTGTAATATTTTCACAAAATTAGTCTTTTAATATTTAATTATTCGATTTGACCGTATTTTAAAATTTTGATATATTTTCACTTGCATATGATTTGGATGATTGAGACATTGAATTCAGCTTCGCATGCTTCAACCGCCATTTGAATTTAAACATCGAATTTGGTTGGTTTTATATATTTGTAATATTTAGTTTTTACTTTGGATTATACTTTTGAGTACGATACTACAATTGGATATTTATTGGTTTGATATATTGGATGCTTGAATTTCGGCTTTTGTGGACTTTGTTTTATCAATCTGTTTATTAGCTCTGTTATGCACATAGTATTTGTTATATTTATATATTATATATTATATATTGATACTTGTTAAATAATCAACTAACGTTTTCATTATTTCTGACTCGTTCAAATTAGAAAGTTATGGGCATCTTGCGAGGAGTTTGGACTCGATCGCTGGTATAGATTTTTGCTTATATTTTGCGAATATTGGTTTGTAGTTGGACCGTATTTGTATTTGGCATATTTTGATATCGGTTGAATGAAAAATAGGCCGATATTAACATGTATTACTATTATGGGGTTACGGTTCGAATTATTTCTTTTTTGGGTATTGTGGTATTTAGTTTATATTGGTTCGGTGGTGTGATTTGTATTTGTTGATTTATTACTTATTTTTTTTTTGAATTTTAGAGCAGGATATAACTATTTATTTATTTATTTAGATAAATAATTCAGAGCGATCTTATAATTAATGATATTATTACCTATTATTATTGATAGTGCTGGTATTATGTAGATATTTTGATAAATTATGCTTAAATTTGGATATTATGTTTAAATATTATTTTTTAGAATTATATTTTAAAAATTTTAATTAATAATAATAGTAATTATTACTTATTTTTAATCTGAATTCGTGACAGCTGTTCCCACCGTAAGCTATAATGTATTAAGGGTGAAATTAAAATTAAAAGAGAAAGGAAAACCAAAACAGTAGCCTGCACAGGTCACGGACTCTTATACGACGTAGTTTTACTTCTTCTTAAAATTTAATTTATTTGCCGTCAATCACGTCCTAGGCGCTCACGACTTTTGTTCGGAAATTGTAGAACAAGCTCTTCCGTCTTACCGAGCGCACGTTAGCAGTCATCGTTTTTCCTGTTCGTGATCATATTCTCTCGCCCTCTCCTCCGCCTCCTCTCTTCTGCGGCGGCGGCGGTGGCGACGAAGCGAAATTTCGTCTGCGTCTACACGGACATTCGGACGATCTGTTGTCACTTCTCCCCTGGTACGATCGATCAAATTTTCTCATTTGTTTTTCGGAAATTCGAATCTCACAGCTTTCAACTCTATCAATTGCTAATGTCTATCGCTCATTCTTTGTGTTTTCAGTTAAATTGGAAGGGGAATCAAATTTTTGGTTAAGGGGAGAGAAACACTGTGCCGAGGGCTTAATTGGAGGTTGCTAATACTGGGTAGGGTGAGTTTGGAGATAAGAGAGAGAGGTAGCTAAATGTGATTTAGTATGATTAGATCGCGAGAAAGTTGATTGCGGGGTTATGATATATGATGGTAGATTAAACTGAAATGGTACGACTATTGGGTTTGACTATTGGGGGATCGGATGAGTTTCCTAGGGAGATAACTCGGACTAATCGGACGAGTGAGAGCATCGGGGAAAATGGTTGGCTCATTCGATTCTTTGATTCGGCATTCTTCTGCGAGTGGATTGCTGTTAGCTACCTCTATAAGCATGATCACCCCGGCGTTCGGGACTACCTCTGTAATAGAATGTACACGCTGCCCTTGTCTGGGATTGAGAGCTACTTGTTCCAAATCTGTTACATGATGGTACATAAGCCGAGTCCATCGTTGGATAAATTTGTGATCGATATCTGCTCCAAGTCACTTAAAATGGCACTGAAAGTGCATTGGTTCTTAATGGCAGAGATCGAGGATACTGATGACAATGGAGGGATTAGTAGAATTCAGGAGAAATGTCAGATTGCTGCCACATTGATGGGTGAGTGGCCACTTTTGATTAAGCCTCCTAATGAACCAACTAATATCAGTGGTAAGAGTCAGGTTCTCAATAGAATACTTTCATCCAAGCAACGGCTGTTGTCCTTGACGTCCTCACCACCAACACAATGGCCATTTTCACTCTCACCGTCTTCTGGGCCTAATTTAGGAGATGAGGCCGGGCAAAAATCGCCTGATGAAAATAAGATATTTAAGAAATTTATGCCAGGTCCAAAAGTTAGGGATGTGCTGCTTTTAAGGAAGTCAGTGGAGAAAGATGATGAGGAATCGGATAAGGATGGGTTTTTCCGGAGGCTAAGAAGAGATAGTAGAGACGGGGATGAGCTGTTGGCCTCCAGCGCAGACAGTTTCTTTAAACGACTATTTCGTGATAGTAAAGGCGACATTGAGGAAAGATCAGTTTTGCAGTCAATGGAAGATGGTGAGAAAGAAGGTTTTTTTAGGAAGTTTTTTAAAGAGAAGAGGGATCAGAATGAGAGAAATGATGAAGAAGGCAAAGATGGGTCTTATGGAAAAGCAGTTGAAGATGAGGAAAAGGAGGGGTTCTTTAGAAAGATTTTCAAGGAGAAGTGTGAGGATAGAAGGGATGGGACTGAGAAAAATGATGAAGAAGACAAAGATGCATCTTCTAGAAAATCAGTTGACCATGAGGAAAAGGAGGGATTCTTTAGAAAGTTTTTCAAGGACAAAAAGGATGGGAATGAGAGAAATGATAATGAAAAAATCCTGGAAAGAAATGATGAAGGCAAAGATGGATCTTCCAGAAAGCCAGTTGAAGATGAGGAAAAGGAAGGGTTCTTTCGAAAGCTTTTCAAGGATAAAAAGGATGGTAATGAGAAAAACAATATTGGAAAACATGGTTCAAGGTCAGTTAAGGATGACGAGAAAGAAGGTTTTGTCCGGAAGCTTTTCAAGGAAAAGTTTGAAAATAAGAAGGATGGGACTGAGAGGCATGATGATGAAGATGATGAGAAAGATGGATTATTCCGTAAGTTCTTGAAGGAGATGTTTGAAGACACTAAAGATGGAAATGATGGCATGGATGATGAAGAGAAGGTTTGTGCCGATGGTGAGGAAGACGAGCATTCAGATTTTTCACGTTTTCGTAGGCTGCTCCGCATGCCCCATGAAGAGGTAAAGGTAGCAGCAGCTGGTGGAAATGTTTTTGAAAGCAGTCCAGGGACAGAGAGTTTCTTTCGCAAGCTTTTTCGAGACCGTGACAGGTCTGTTGAAGATTCAGAGCTGTTTGGCTCAAAGAAGCTGGGAGAGGTTAGTTCAAAGTGATTTTCCATTTCTTTTAACGGATCAACAAGAATAATATGGTCAAGAGGACATGTGTATCTTTATATGTATATATTTTGTTTTTGATATATGTAACTTGTGGGTTGTCTGAAGCCCTATATTGTCAACACATACCTGTTTTCTTATAGAGAATGTGTTTGAAGTGTGTTCCCTTGTTAATGTGAGGCCTAAGCCTTGGATCATGGCACACATGCTTAGATAGAGGTTTTTGTATAAGAGCGTGGAATTTATGAAAGAACTGAGTTGGAGAATAGATAACATATAATGGATTAACAAATGTAATATGGGAAATGTTGACGAGTGTCCTAAGAGCACCTGTGAAATTTCCAGAAAGTGAATTTGCATTTGATTTGAATGTTTGCCTTGTGAATTGTGATTTGAAATAAATGTATACTGCCAGAATGTTTTCGATGGCTGCTTACATATTTACTGCGCCTTAGCAAGTGTGCCTTTAAGGCATTGGTTAACATGATCCATGCAATATATGTTTGTTATGCAAGTATTTTCGTGATGTTAGCATTGCAAAACTTGCAAAAGAATTAATGTTATCAAAATATCATGGATATACAATGAAAATATTTTTTATGTTGTGAATTGTTATTGTCAACAACCAAATTAGAAAGGATGCACGTGTTTCACTTTAGACTCATTAAAGTAAGATGAACTTCCTCATTATGGAAATTATGATTGAAAAAAGGGGAGGCTCAGTGCCTATGTGAAGCTCTCATGATTAGTTTGACTCAATGCCCGTGAGGCTTTCCTCATTATGGACTTCATGTATTTATTATCTACCTCTTGCATTTCACATTCTTATTCACGCAACTTGCAACATGGCAGAGGCACCCTGGCTCATCCATGCAACAAAATGAGAAGACTAATACCAAGTCACCACTTCCAAATAATGCGGCATCACAGTTTCGCAAAGAGGCATATCACAGTTCTTTAGACTTTGTCCATTCGCTATGTGATACATCCTATGGCTTAGTCGACGAATGTCCAGTTGAGCATCGTAAAAGTGCGCTTCTCGAGGTTCTCATTTTTCATGCATAGCAACTTTTTCTCTTAATGTCGTTTCTTTCTACCTGGATATTTTTCTCACTGCTACTGAGTAATGAATATGTCTTTTCTTTGTTTATAGTCCCTTGCAGAGATCAATTCTCGTGTGGCTGAAGCTCAGAATAGTGGAGGTATCACTACAGTCTTGATGAATATTAATATAAAATGAGATATTTGAAGCCATGGGTCTTTTGAATTACTAGGAATACTTACATATATGTATGTGTATATATGTTTACCAGCATGCCTCGTGTTCTACCCATGGTAGATTTTAGAACGTCTAATAATACTCTTCCTAGGGTTTTCCTTATTTTATTGCTGTAGTCATCGCTTGCAAAATTCTTGGGATAGTTTGATCTCCTGTAGTGAAAACTGGTAATTTTCAGAAAATATGTTATCCTAGGACTTCTTTTTTGTGATCAGAAAAGCTGGATGATATAAAACTGAGGATATTGATTAAGGCATCTACAAATATGATTTGGAAGAAAAAAAAAATGATCTTATCTTTTTTTTTTTGGGGGGGGGGATGAAAACCTTCTCTCTTTCTCCTTTTTTTTTTTTTGTAATGATGATATAAGCAATCAACAAAAATAGGCACAAAGAACAACAAATGTCACAAACAATCAAGTTTTAAGTCCCACTATGTTGGGTTGGTTATACTAAATTATGAATCCTCCTTTGCCATCTGGATTGATTCACAGCATCTTCTGAAAGTTGGTTGTATTTTTTGAATGTTTTACTCTGAAGTTTTTCTAGATCTATTTGCCCCTGTCCTATGTCTCCAACAGTTTTTCTTCGTTGTGTTACGTGTAAATACATAGGTCTTTCACCTTGCAATCATTTAAGCTTTTGCTTAATGAAAAATTTAGAACTTATCTGACGGCCACACTGTGCTGTTTCTATGCACTCCTTGTGTGCATCTGTGTTTATCATGGTGTTTGCACAGGCGCAGACTGATGGAAGTGAGGCATATGATCCTCGTAACGTTTTCCAATAATTTAAACTAATAATTAAATAAGAATTACCAAAAATAGTTTTAATAATGATTATAAGCTTATAATTTAACTAATAATATAAAATATTGCAATTAATAAGTATACCCTCCTCAAACGCCAAGAACAATGAAGTCTGTTAACAAATTTGAATCACTATTCTTAAGATTTTCATAGCTAAAAGTAATATTTTGATCATCATCAAACGAAGATTTATCTGCTTCTCCTTCCTTGACTTATGTTTGAATGTCAATTTCATCTTTGTATATATTTTTAAGTTAAAATTTTTATCATTTACAAACTCTAATAGAGTAGCCCTAGATGTATATATTGTTCAAGGTTTACATTATTTTTGATTTAGTGTGATGTTTAGCTTCATTTATTCTAATAATTTTAGCTATAAGGAGCCACTTATTACTTTCATTAATCTTAACAAATACCAAGGTAGTATTAAAAGTAACAATTTAATATAATAGCTAATTTAAAAAAAGAATTTATTTTCTTTGGAAAAGAAAGAACTATTAGGTGCTCAAGGTGCATACATTGAGCTTCAAAAAGGTGTGTGCCTTAGAACTTAGGCATGCCTGCCTAGTTATGTGGAGGTGTGCAGTTAATAACATAGCTATGTTCTTTAGATTGTATTGTTTTTTTGACAATTTCAAGTATGTGCTTTACTCTAAATACTCTACTACTGTCTGAAATATAATTTCACATTGAGAATGGTGGACTTTTTTCTTGTTATTTTAGCCAAAAATTAGTTATTATGGGTCCAAAAGTGCTTGTAGTTTCCACTTTTTTCTTTTGCTGTAATTTGAGATTTTGTTTAGTTCTTTAAATATGTGTTTGTACTATTGTAGGAGTGTGCTTTCCAATGGGAAGAGGGATATATCGCATCCTTAATATACCAGAAGAAGAGGCAGTGCTTTTAAATTCCAGAGAAAAGGCACCTTTCCTTATTTGTGTTGAGGTTATAAAATGTGAAACTCCAAGGTAGACAGTGGCTTTTTCTGTTTCCAAGCGAGCACCTAGGTTTCTTAATTGTTGACTTATTTAAGTATTTCTCTTTTTTCTCTTAGTTTTTGTAATTGTGAAATTTTATCAACTTACAATATTTCTGTGCTTTCAGTAATGTAAAGGATTCATCCAGCACACAAAAGCTATCTAGAGGAGGAATTCCTTTAGCAAATGGAGATGCATTTTTGCCAAAGCCGCCTCCATGGGCATATCCTTTGTGGACTGCTCAGGGGGGATACCATGACAATGATAGGATGTCAAGATCTGCCTCTCAAGCAATTGACCAGGCAATGGACCATTTTCGGGAAGCTGGACTGAAGTTTGTTAATGTCACTCTTTCAGTGGAGGAGCAATTTTATAACCGCTCCTTACTTGGAGAGAGCAATATATCTAGGGCAGCACATAACATGGGTCTGGAATGGGTGAGAGTTGTACTGACGGCTGACCCACTTTGCTTGGAAGACATTGAGGATCAGGAACCACCACGACGGAAAGAGCACCGTCGTGTTCCGAGTACAATAGCTATGGAAGAAGTCAAGGTGTGAATTTGCGTGTGAAATGTGCCTATCATCTTATTTATAAGTATTGCTCTGAATTTGATGGTTTTAGTGGTTTATATGGGACAAAAAGTTAGAATTTTAAGTATATTGTAAGTGGATCATTCATTTAATTGGTATTCTATTTTATAAGACTGCTAAAACTGCTGATTTTGTTGCTTTTAGTACTTGCTGCTGTTGGTTAGTGTTGATAGAGCCAAAAAATATCCTTCTGTGTTTTATGAAAGAGAGAAATGTTAAAAAATATTCCTAACTTTTTATGAATTTCAGTATACACACATGATGTTAAAAACTTAAATATTGAATTATGCTTCTATACCCTTTCTTAAGCATGTGAATACAATAATATTTCTCAAAATGTGATCAATTTGGTATGAGAAATTTATTTGGTATAAAAACAGTTCTAAAACAAAAGTTGATAATAAAATTGGAAAATAAATTGGAGAAAAGAAAAAAAGCTGAGAATATTTTGGTGCTGTTTCCTTGTATGAACTGTTGACGTAGCTTCAACATGCATCATGTTTCTCTCTTCTGTCAGCTACATTGCAACTTTACAACCAAAGCAACGTTATTACCATGACTTTTTGTTGCTTCTAGTATAGTACTGTTCAGAGTTTTGCAAATTTAATTTCGAGGTTCCACATATATTTCTGCCCTTTATTTTATGAAATTTCTGGAAATTGGATCAAGCTACTGTAGAATCAAAGTACCTTTTACAATCTGCAGCATGAGCCATCCTTCAGTTATGCCTACAAACAGTTCTATTATGATGTGACTGCTGTCATGGTGCTTGTATTTTGTGTGGTTGTCTTGAAGTTACTAAGGCTTTTTACTTGGTGGTATTATCGAAAGTATTGATGTAAGACCATCTGTGTTTGTGGCTCTGGTGCAAACATCTTATCTCTCATTAAATTTTAGATAATGATAAAGGGAAGCTTTTAATTAGGGTGGGTTTAATTTGGTCTTTTTTTTTTTTTTTAAAAAAAAAAACCTCCTTCATGAAACTATCTTATTAGTTGAACACTTAGGGATTCATGTCCATGTGCAGAGTGAGTATTTGCAACTTTTAAAAAAATCACCTTAATGAAATTATCTTATTAGTAGATCACTTAGGCATTGATGTCCATGTGTACCGTTAGGATTTGTGGCACTTCCCATGTAAGATTAAATCAAGGATTTCATTTTTGAAACATCGTGTGTTGCAAGTGTAAGCAATGCCTGAGATATAATTAGGTTAATTACACTAGGTAAAAAAAAATGATCACTTATGGTGTAGTCTCAAAAGCCTTGTGCTGTTTCTTTGGTATGCAAACTGTTGTACAATTGTCATACACATCCAAGAACTTATAAATTCATTTTACACATTGTTCTTTTGATGACTGATGGGCTGCTGAATGAATTTATGGTTGAAAGAAAGATGTTAAAGAGTTTTATTCTATGTAGACTCTTCGCTCATTAATTTGGGCCTTTTGCTATTATTTTCTTAGATGTGTGTGCTAAATACATGTATTTGATCCTTTTTTTGGCTCTTTCTTTTCCATTTAGTGGTGTGTAGATTAATCGCTACATCCTGGATTATAATGTTTGTATTTGGTGTTTTGCTGTCCCGGCAGCCAGTGGGTCTATGCTTCTGTTGAAATGTGAGCTCGATATCTTTCTCTATCCTTCCCTAGGAAGCATGGGCACAAGGGATATGACATGACATGACATGGACATGGCAACACAGTTTTTTCAAAAAGGGACATGACAAGATAGGGACACGATGACACTTTAACAAAGCCAATTGTTTATTATTATTATATGAAATAATTGATAAAACTATATTATTTTCTTAGTTAAGAGAAAATATATCTTTCCCTCCCCATCCTATTTTTCTTGGTTAAGCTCCCTGAATTCTAACATACGATCCCAAGATCTTAAAGTTGCACATAACGTGGATAAATTGCATGCTACTATATCCTCCGGATTATGTAAGAATAAGCTTTCTAAACTCCATACCCTTGCAAATGGCATATTCTTAGATTATCTCTCTCTCTCTCTCCCCCTCCTATTCTTCTAGATTGAGAGAAAATAGTCACCTAAAACAATTTTATAACCTCTCTCTCTCTCTCTCTCGATTTTCTAGTTGGAAGAATTTTCTGTCACTACAAACTCCTTTCTCTGTTAGTTGTATGTAATTGGTTTGATTATGGTCATAATAGCTGGTTCTTTCTAAGAGAAACTATGTTTTTGGGTTTTCTTCACTAATTTGAACAAAAGTAAGGTTATTTAAAGTGCCAATATTTTGTTTTGGAAATAAAAAAGAGCCAAAACATGTCCCTGGCTTGCCCCTAGAGTGTCTGAATTAAATGAAAACTCTGAATATGTCCAACTCTTGTCTTGAGAATACTGGTGTCAAGATAGTATACTAATATGAAGGAAGTGTTTGTGTTTCCTAGCTTCTTCCTCATCCTTTCCCCTTCTAGATGCACCTCTTATGTTTAAATTATAGTTTTCAGATCTGTAATTGGATATTCGCGGCAGAAAAATCACCGCTTCTTATAAGAGGTTATCATTGAGAAGCACATTTGGCACGTGGTATGCAGGGGGTTGGGGGAATTCAGTAACTGTATTTCAAATCTTGATAATCAGATATTGCTTTGCTGTTTGTTCAGGCTGCTGCAGCTAAAGGAGAAGCTCCTGCTGGATTACCTATGAAGGGGGCTGGCCAAGATTCATCAGATGCACAACCAAAGGTTAGTGGTTTGTTGTCTTTGTCCGGTTTTTCACATGAGCACACCTAAATTTTTGGCTTAAATTATGCAGATTGGTGCTCCCAAACCCACCGATGCATTATCTGGTGAACTTTGGGGGGCAAAGAAGGAGAGGATACGCAATGCATCAACTTTTGGAAAATTACCTGGTTGGGATTTGTGCTCTGTGAGTGTTGCAGCTTCTAAGAGCAGTTTTCATCTTTGTCATGCTGCTTTTTTTTTTTTTTTTGGGGTGGACTCAAAAGTTAATCGATCTTAAGATCTTTGCTAAATTTTTGGTTCTTCAGATAAGCAGCTCGATGAGGATATTACTTTCCTAAGAGTTGTACTTAATGCTTGCAACTCCATTCTCACACAATCTGAACCTGGTCCTACTCGAACATGAAAATGAGCCAATGCCAATATGATCCAATCTTGAAGGTGCCTAAATAGATATTAGCAATAGTAAAGTGCAATTAATAATTTTACGAAACAAAAAATGGTTAAGTAATTAACTGTATTTGACAATAAATAAAATAGAGGGTGAGAAGTAGTGCAACGGTTAGTTGTTTCTATTGTGATGTAGGAAGGCGCAGGTTCAAACAAAGGAAATAGTTTCTCTATAATGCAAGGGTATGATTGCATACATTTGATCCTTCCAGGATCTTGCAATAACAGATCCTAATGTATTAGGGTGTCCTTTTCTAAGAAATAAGTAATTTATTTGAGAAACTGTACAACAAAACAATGTTTGAGCCAAAATAAAATTGGCAGCCAAACAAGATAAAACCGGGAATTATGCAACCCAAACTGAACCAAGAGCCTGAAGAGTCTCAAACCTAATATGGTTTTACTTGAAATAACCATCCCAACCAGAGGCCAACTCAACCCATGCAAGGCACGAACCAGAACTGCCAACCTGAAGCTGGCCCGACATGAAACTAACATCCCAAACTCAAAAATTGCCAGCCCAGTTCTGACCCAATCCTCCCAATTGTCACCTTTGTCTTTTTATATCCATGTAGTTCTAAAAGCTGTGCTAGCTGGTTCTTCTGAGTTCCTCAAGTAATTCAAGTCCGATCAAGACATTATATTAGGCATCTTCCTCCTGTTTGTATTGTGTATTGCATGCAATGTTGCACTGACACTTAACGGACTTTGCTTTCTTGTTCTGCTATAGGTCATAGTGAAGAGTGGTGATGATTGCAGGCAGGAACATCTAGCTGTGCAACTTATTTATCACTTCTATGGTATATTGCCTTTGTGTCTCCTGCTCACTAGAAGATACACGAAAATTAAAATAATAGAGAAATAAGTTTTGGAATGTGCCGAAATCTACCATGTTGTACATTCCCATTCCCTTGAAAAATCCAAATTGTTCTAAAGTGGGAAGCAGGGAATAGCCCCATGGTGGCCACCTCCTTAATGAATCCAACCCTCCCCTCCCAGTTTTTGGCAAAAAGTATTTCTGAAATGGTCAAAATGTTGTGACAATGATGCTTTCATATTGTTGTGAATTCAATGATTGCAAAGGAAACAAAAATGGAGTATGACCACTCAAAAAGGAAGAAATTTTCCCGACCTATCGACAATTCAATGTATTAATATTGTAGGGAAAATGATAAGAATCAATCTCATCATTTTATGCTGTATCAACATCATACATTCTAGGTATTCATAGACAGTTCATGGCAAGAGCAGTTTTGGTATAAAAATATCTTTTGGGTGAGTTGACGTGTGACAGCTGTGTCACATAGAAAAGCCTGTAGGTCTTAAATGTGTCTGATCTGTTAGGAAGTGGGCATTGAATGTTGAGGGTTTTATTGGGGAAGTATCTTTACTAGACCTTTCCTCTTTATAAGCGTTTGATTATATAGAGTATGTGGATATGCCAACATCAACTCTGCCATATGCCCATTTAGAGCAGTCAGATAGATGAATCCTCTGACATCTCTATGCTTTCCATTGCACCTCAGACATAGTGGTCTATTCCTTTTTACTTTCAAGTCATGTAGTATTTCTATTGTTTGTTACTTTCAAATATATTTTTGGTTTCTTTTGGGTTGAGTTTATTTGTGTGGTAGTGTTATGACGGTAATATCTTAGTTAGTTTCTAAGTTCTGTTGACTTGTTTTTTTAAGTGTCCATGTGTATCAGAATCAAATGGGAATTGTCTGGGGAATTTTCACCTCTGTTAGGGATTTATCCGTATCAAATCCTTTGAAAGTTGTAGCAATCCAATTGCTTTGTTATACTATTGCATGCTTTTTTCATTTTGCCTCTTATTTTCACAAGTTTACTGTCATCCACTAGTTTACTATTTGGCCTATATTTCAAGTAGCATTGCAAAACCATTTCTTTATCTTATCTTCATATGGTGTATTGGGTTTTTGCAGACTTTTAATTTCTTATTGCGGACAATATAGGCCATAGCATCGGATATTGTAAACTGTTAGTTTAGTTCCAAGAATTGAGGTGTCATTATGATTCTGTTCTGTCCTAAGGCTTAGGTTTCTTCTCTTTGAGCCATAATAAGGTCCTTTTTTTATTGAAAATAACTTTTCATGAACTGTTAGTCAAGTGACATATACAAATCTCTAGAAAAATATACTCAAGATGCGTTGCTGTGGCACCGTGCTCTTTTCTTGGCTTGATTATTTTGATTCTTGAAAAAACAGGAAACACATAGTTGTAAACGGATTTCATGTATAAATAAATCCCCCCTTTTCTCTTTCTTTCTCTTTCTTTCTATGGGACGGTTTTTGGGTTTGAACCCAAGAAATATACTCAGGGTGTGCTTTCGTTGGTGTCTGCAGAGGGAGAGATATTAGGTTAAACATGTACTGTATGGATCTCTATTTATCTCTCTTTTAGGATTCTGTAAATTTTATTTGAGCAAATCTTCAAAAGGGCTGTAGCGTTCTATGGTTCTGTGATTTTTGTTATATCAACTTTCTGTTTATGCTTGATGCTCTTCTGGTTTTTTCTGTTTTTTTGTTTGTTTCCATTTCTGGGTTATCTTGTTCTTAACCTTTGCAATGATGGGTCGGTCTTTGTTTTGTTTTTTCATGAGAAAGTGAGGGGTGGGGAAGCTCTGGATAACTGTTAAAGCTCTGCCCCTCCCCCTCTCCACCCCCCCAAAATAGAAAAAAGATCTCCTTAACTGGGCATTCCACTCCATCATTGCACCTACAACTAGGTGAGTATCCTGCATGGTTGGCTGAGGATGATAACTATAATTAGTAATTTATGTCATAGTTTCATGAAATCATTGGTCATGAATGCCAATAAGAAAGAATAGCCCCAATGTGTGGAGCAGCACGGCCAAGAAGGTCAAGAGTCTCTTGGATGGCCTAAAGGGCAGTCATCCCATTATTTTGTATTTTTTGACTGACCACAATTGGGGTAAACATCTTATTAATAAAGTTTTCATGATTTTTCCATTTATGTCATTTTTCCTATCATATAGGAATGCCACATATCTACAGATTTCAAAAAAGTTGACTTCAGACAACAAAGGGCTTTCTTGTTGCCAAATGTCTACTTTTTGGACTTGATTGAAGAAACCTCGCTTTAGAAGGACCTTTGAACTGTTAAGAGTCTTAAGACTAAAATATTGGTTTTCTATGGTGATAATACTGATAAGCATCCATCTCGATCATGATGTTTCTTACCTTCCTGACCTGCTTCTTTTGGAGTCTCCCATTTCTTTTGTGTAGAATGTGTTCTTTTCATGATTGTTTCTTATTTTATGTTTTGTTTATACTTTGGAGACATCAGACATATGCTGAATTTGTTTTATGCCAGATATATTCCAGGAAGCTGGTCTTCCTCTCTGGTTGCGCCCTTATGAGGTCTTAGTTACCTCGTCTTATACAGCTTTCATTGAAACGATTCCAGACACGGTGACTCTCTGTCCATTTTACTGATTTTTATTAGAGAAATTCTTGGATCCTATTTATTCATGCTTTTACTATTTTTTAGGCCTCAATTCATTCAATTAAAAGTAGATATCCGAATATCACAAGCTTGCGCGAATTTTTCAATGCCAAGTATCAGGAAAATTCTCCAAGTTTTAAGCTTGCTCAGGTATTCCACAATTAGCATGGAGCATCTGTTCTTCAAGACTAGTTTATTTAAAATGCAGAAACTCATAACCATCTTTGGGCTATGTGCTTGTTGTCATGGTTACTTATGGAGCATGTGCTTGCTGTCATGGCTAATTTTTTGCAGTATTTCTTACAATGTCCATCTGGATTTCTAGGGCATGGTATTTCGACAGAGTATTGATGGAGCCTTAGAACAATTTAGTTCAGATTTATGTCTGTCACTATTTTCACCAACAAGGAAAAGGTGAAAAAACGGATCTGATTGTTCTATGTAAGAAGCACAGACACAGGATAGGAACTCATTGACACATAATTTCTCTAAAATTTTGGACACAACAAACTAGCAATATGTTAGCTAAACCCATGGTTTCTTTTCTTGTTAATATGGGAATACAATTTGGCCAAAAAGAAGAGGGAAATTAGGCCCTGCTTTTTTGTTTCCTGTTGTTTATACCTTATGAACCGGATATGGAAGCATCATTATATTGGAAATATAATCAATTCTTTCTTTCATAAATAATACTTCTCATGTGTTGTAAGGTTATCTCTTTTGTTTCAGAGGAACTTTGTTGAGAGTATGGCAGGATACTCAATTGTGTGCTACCTTCTACAGGTATGTTATGGATTTCCCAGCTTTTAGTATGCATGAAGGCATGAAAAATTAATGTTTGGACCTTGTGTGTTTGTTTACCAATTAATGTATTTGGATGAATAAAATGTTCTTGTTGCCATTCTGTTTTCTGTATTATACATTAGTAAATGATTGAGAGAGGAATTTACAGATTTTGCAGTTATAGTATGCTTGTATTTGGGGTATTAATTGAATCCTTACATGGTTGCGTTAATTATGTATGATCTTATTAGATGTAATGACTAAATAAAATACTTGAAATGCATTTTTGGTAATTCTGAACAGAATAGGTATGACCGAAATTCCATTGATTTTGTGTGGAGGCATCAGCGCAATAAAGAACAAGGTAACTGCAAAAGGTCCAGAATTCTAAAATCATTGGATTTTGATACCTTCCACCCATAATGCAAAACAATTGAGAATAGCATGTACTGGGACATGGAGCTTTATTGATGTTGATAATATTACTAATAAAGTTAGTGTGCAAGGTACGTTCTTGGGTGGGGACCTGTTTCATTTAGAGAACTTCCAACTCTCAGGATGTTTTTTAGCTTCATGAAAATTGCCCAGGGAACTAATGTAAAGTGCATGCTTCTGTTCCATTCAGCTGTCTTATTGCACCCTTCTCCAATGAAAAACAAAAATCAAATATTTTGTTCATCATTGCCTTTTCCTTTACTATTTTATAAGACAAGTCAGTTTCCTTTGCCATTGTCCTTTAACCTAGCAATCTAAATTCTCAAGATTTATTGTTGTGTATTCATTTTATTTTGAGAGGGTAGTTTTCCCATGCTCCATGTGGGTTGAATTTTTTCTGCTTTAAAGATTGATGAGTGACTGCTGTGAATGAAACGGGGGGTGTCTCATGGAAAATATGTCTGATGAAATACATGAATTGTGTATTACTTTGCATGTGTTTATGCAAAGTAACAGGAAAGAATAAAGAAAAAAAAACGTGAGGATTTCTTTTCAGGAAATAAGAAACAAATGGAATGGTGTACATGACTAATCGCTGTTCTTGTGGCACAGCATTGAAATCCCTTCCTCTTGCTTGATAAGGAATTCAGATATTTTTTTCCCTCGATAAGATTGCTACATTCAATCTTGGATGTGTTTATTGCTCCTGAAACCATTCTTTACTATGATAAATTTTTTTTGCTAATTGATGAAATGCTTTTAATGTGTGCTAATTGAGGTATGGGTTTGTAGTTTGCATGTAATTTATTAGCTTGTTTTTTGTTGTGTAGGTCAAGGATCGACACAATGGTAACCTTTTGTTGGATGAAGATGGTCATATTATACATATTGACTTTGGATTCATGCTCTCTAATTCGCCTGGGGGTGTGAACTTTGAGAGTGCACCATTTAAGTTGACCCGTGACCTTCTTGAGGTAGGAAATGCTACTGCGCTGAGGGGGGGG
>JAOVVI020005607.1:0-16334 GCA_028571085.2 Nepenthes alata
GTAGTTTTTAGTTATTAAATCTATATAACTACTAACATATATGTAAATTTATAATTTATTAAATATAATTTTAATCACAAAATTTTTAAAAAAAAATCTTCAACTACCAACGAGAATACAAATATTTTAAATTTAAAAATGATAATTTGTAATAGTACTAAACAAACTCCCGGATATCTAATACAAAATAAGCAAATTTATCAAATATATGTTGCATTAAAATCAGAATTTATATCATACAAAATAAGATAAAATATTAAAATTATATTTATATTTTAATTATTGTCTATGGATAGTGGATACCCAAAGCCCAAGAATAAAACCCGTTTTTATAAAATGGATCCACGTTCCTAAATGGCCGTAAAAGTCCATGCGGCCAAAAAGGTTAACGTGACTGAGAAGACTCAAAACGTCCAAAGGCCCGGAGACATGTCATAGGAAGAATGCTCAGGACAGACAAGGATATCAACTCAATGATGATGTCCTTAAAAGTACGCGTGTCCTACAACACGCAATCTGCATAGAGAATGAGGGCTTCCGGCGCACGTGTGATGTGATGCCTCATAGAGTCAATCTGCATGGATGCAATCTTTCTGACACGGTAAAATGAATTTATAAAGTTGGTAGTAGGATTTTCTGTACACGTCAACCCCCATATGGCAGCTCCATATAGAAGATTTTAATTACTATATAAGTATTCACTTTGTATCTACTAAATGATCTGAAATTTAAAACCCTAAACTCTTACATTTATGCACTAAGAGAGATAAATAGTAGTAAAATGACAGGTATTATAGAGAGAGAAAGAGAGGACTTGTGTTGTAAGAATAATTTCAAAGAGTTTTCATACTTTCAGTCCTCAACCTCTTGTACTCATACTTACACATAGTGGAAGTAGTTCTCGGATCAAAGTCTCGTAATTTTTTCTTCTTATTCAGTAGAAGGCTTTCTACACAGAAATTTTACATGTCATATTTTCTTTCTCTTTTTCTTTCATGAACACACTGTTTGGTGTTACTGTTTGATCCTTATCCCTATTAGAGTAAGGGTTCGATGATGCAATAATCGTGATATTTATATACTTTTTTGCTAAATATATATTGTATTTTTGTTCAATTTGGACATTGAAAATGAACCAAAGTCCAACCAAAAAAAAGTATGATTAAATCGTCTTAATTTGTACCCAAATTGAAGGGAATAAATCTTAATTAATTTTTGTCAAATTAAATCAAATTTAATAAATTTAGGGATTTTACTATCCCCAAAAATTACCATGGTTTCTTTCTATTATGGGAAATCAAGAAGGATAATTACTAAGATGTCCCGAGACCAAAGGGCACGTACAAGGGTGGCTAGGCGCATTGAATTCGACATGGGTGACCACCTACGTAAATTAATGCATGCCCACCACCACAAAAGCTAAATTCATTTTAAATATTAAATTTATTTCTCTTTTAATATTTAAATTTACTTAAAAATAATAAAGATTAAAGATTATTATATATTCCATCACAACTTTATAATTTTTTTACAAACTTGTATATGTGCGGTCTATTTTATTTATTTATTTAAATTTTATGATATATTGTTATATATAAGTTGTGCTCACATATGAGCTTTGGTTTTATATATAAACCAATAATTAATTCAAGTTTGGGTTATCTGTCAAATAAAAAGCATAAAAAATTAAAATTTAAATATTTAAACCAATCTATTAACATATTTTAAAATGAGTTAATATTGGACCCCTAAATTATTCTAACAATTACTATCAATTTATATTTAAAATGTTATAAATTTATATATTTGATAAATATAAAAAATAATTATATGAAAAAAATTTTAAGAAAATATTTAGCTCTGAGGTCCACCAACCTGAGTATTAGCGTGGGCTTGGTGGCGCATGTGCGTGCATGTATTTGGCACATGTGCATGATGTGCTTGATCGATACGTTATTTTTGTCCACCAGTACGAATATTAAAAGTTTATTTGCCTAATTTTTTAGACATTTTCTCGTAAAAGAAAGAGAAAGAGAAAAAAAAAAGGTAAATAAAAGTGATTTAGAGACTACTTTGTATGATATATGATAAATTTTTTATTTAAAATAAGTATATCTAAACTCACTATTTAATTTATTATTAATTTTTTTTTAAATTTTTCTTAAATTATTGTTTAAATATATATGTATGTCACCTATTTTGTTTATTTTTTAATATTATTGTATGCATATTTATGTTTTATTGAATATTTGAATATTGTTAATGGTTTTTGCTCATTTGAGATATCATATAAAAATCATAAAATCTTTGAATGTTTGATATTATATATTATTTTTATATAAATATTTTATAAGGACTCTATTTTATAAAATGGAACAAATATTTCATTTCTTTTCATTAAAAAAAAATTGAATATGTGATATAGAGCTTTTATTTTAATAAAATAAGAATTATTGTATTGTGGATAGATTAAATTTGAATATAGTATAATATATTATAGGTAACTCGAAGAATATACCAATCATTTTTTAGCCAAAAAGAAAGTAATATTTGACCCAATTTATATAGTATTATTGACAGTTCGTCACTGTGCCTTAAATTATAGTATATCGGTCTCACTTTATCAAAAATATGTGTAATCAATTATTCCAAGTGTGACGACCTTGGAAATACGTAATAATTAATAATTAAAAAATTTAGATAATAATTATCCGTAAATAATTAAAGCCTAATTAACCAAAATATTGGGTCGGATATAATATGTCAACATAAAAATCATATAATGAACCATTATCAATTATAGATGCAGGACATAATCGGATTAAATTCTGTTCTAATTTCTGTCCTACTTTCAAATAATATATAATCTGCTCTAACCCAAATTATTTTTAAGAAAAAGTATCATGCCAAATATCTAAATTATTACAAAATAAAGCTGAATAATCAATCTATCTAATAAGACATCCAATAATATACAAATTATGAAAATGTCAAGTATACAATAATCTAATACATAAATCTCAAATGTTTATTGAAATATAATTTTAACTACAAATTAACAAAATCCTCACTAATACTTCTTTCAGAATTCTATAAATATTTATAACTCGCTAATTTAAAAGAATTGAAAAATATCACAAATCATAAACTTAAAATTTAGCAAGTGCACACATATACAAATATAGATAACCAAAACATAGATGGAAGGATATCAAATTATAAATGTGTGCGCTATTTAATTTGTCAAACTATCTAAATATTACAATCTAAATCATAAACAAATATTAGGTCAAACAATTTGTATAAAATTATCAAAAGTCCAAATCATGCAAATCTAAAATTATATGGAAACTTACAAATTTTTTAAAGTTTAAAAATATCTCAAAATGTAAAATACAATATAGGTCATTGGAAAATAATAACTAAAAGACCAAATTAAAAAAAAGATTATACATATTTTGATAATTTTTAGCTAATATATTGCTATTGAAGACCCGTAAGCTAGCTGTCTCTATATTATCACTATAGATAGGATCAAATATCACTTTTTTATCACTAATGAATGATAAGTATAATCTTCAAATGTTTTATATACTAATATATTCAAATATATATTCTATCAATTTTGAAGAATGATTATATATATTTTTAAAAACCTTAACCTAATACATTATTATTAAAGACACATAATCATATTGTTTATATATTATCTCTATAGACGAAATCAAATGTCACTTTTTTTATTATTTATAGATGATAGATGTAGTCCTCAAATGCTTGATATACTAATATGCCTAAATGTATGCTCTATCAATTTCTACAATAGTTTAGAAAAAACAAATTAAAGATTATATAACAATTAACAAAACTTTTCCGTTACATGAAAAAAGTATAATTTTTGTATGCTATAAAAAAGTACTAAACTTATATCAAATATCAAAATAGATTCCTTACCAAAATATTTGTATAAAATGTCAGATGCAAAGTCTATTGCATTGCTTATGACTTTCATAAATATTTCCATATATAAACCCAATCCTTCAAAATATTTCCTATTATGTGAAAAATAAATAAAGTTTTTAAATATTTGGTAAAATCAACCAATATTTTAAAACATTTTGTAAAAAAAATATACAAATAATAATATTTGAAATATAAGTGTAAACAATGATATGTATATATAATTAAAATAAGAATTACGAATAAAATTAAAATATTTTAAAAACAGGTCAAATAATAATTTAAAAATGTTACTTTAACTACTGATCTAACAAATTTGAAATAAAAAGGTTATAAAATTACCTTCTTTATTATTATCTCTCTTCTTGTTTATTTTTTATTCTCTCATCTCTTACCGAAAATGACTGACAAAAGCTTAGAATTTTCTTACATACAATAATCATTGCATGAACGACATATTGGATACAGATCAGGCCTTAACATTCTATTTTAATTGTACATAAACTTTATAACATACACCTCAAGTATCATACATTCTATCCAATTAACATAGGCATGCCTCATAGGCATTTATCAGGCACACAATCGCTGTCCCAAATACGTATGAGTGTGGAGATAGGTGTTAGCCCCAATTCCCTCAAATTCAAATTTTTGTCAAATTATTATTATATAATTATTATAAAAATCAACCTAATACATATGAATAATAATGCCATAAATTATGAATATAAAATTGAGTGTTGCACTAAATTTTCTTTTCGTTTAGTTGATGTGTGAGCCACTAATCCTAAATTTTTATATTTTTACATATTTTTGATATTAATTCTTTAGTTTTTATATTTTGAGATATATTTTTGCGTGTTACTTAGTTTTTCAAAGCTTTTTCTATGTTTCGCATGTATCAAAAACAAGACATTCTAAATTTCTACATAGCAATTTGATTTACTATCATTTTTCACATATTTTACTTATTATAATCATATGTTATATATATATATGTGTATGTTTTTTTGTGTGTGTGTTAAAATTCTTAAGTTTGTGTTTGGGATATTTTAAAATTCTTTTAATTTAGTCGGTATTAAATTATTGTATGATTGGATGGAGAATTATCAAAAGAATAATAGCTAGAAGTTCTATTTATAGTTTTTTGGGATTATTTTTGGATTTTTTATAATTGGTAGGATTGATTTTAAAATTTTATAATTCAACTTGGGTCAACGCGCTATTATAAAGTCATGTATATTTTTTATTATAATATTTTGATATTTTAGTTAGATATTTTTTTTTATAATAATTTATAAATTTAATAAATACAGTATTATTATTTGGATTAGACAAAAATAGTTTAATTATTTTTAAAATTATAATAATTATATTTAATTATCTTATTAATAATATTAGTATATAATATTTGATCTGATTTTAACTATTAGATCATGATTATTATAGATAAATTTTATTTTTTGATATCATTATTAACTAGTTATATCAAGATTGCAATATTATTTATAATTCAAAACATATATATTAATAAGCACATAAATAAATATAACTAATTTATTTATTAAAAAAAAAAGTTAGTTCAGTCCCATTTTTGTCGCACCAAACACAGAAATAAGTAAAATTTCATACATTTAAATGAATCTATCGATAAATATTTTAACTAGTTTGTATATTGACCCATAAAAGGATTTACTGTTAGTTCATAAACGAATTTATTTAGAATAATTTTAACTGTTCCTATCAATACTTCGATTTACTTGTGTGTTTAAACAGATTTTACAAATTTTACCTCATTTAAGCCAGGGGAGTCTCCTAGTTACTTATCAATCAAATCGTTGGGCTTGTTTATCCTGTTCAAATGTATTGCTTTTACTAATAACGAAGCTCTGGTTGGTGAGAGAGAAGCTCTTTTCCTCTTTCTTGCTCTAATTTTTGTCAGCATTCCTCTATTTTCCCTTCACGATCTCAACCTCAATACCACTCAGTATTATGTGTTGCTAATCTTCCTCTTTTGCTCTATTCATGGTTGTCTCGGTTCAAATTTTTCTGGGAGTTATTTAATTTGCTTTTTTTTTTCATCTTCTGAAGCCGATTTCACTGAGAATTAGAAGAGGGGGAAAGAGCTGCAGTTTGTTCTTCCTTCAGATATCACATTCCTCCATAGATGAACCTCAGAAATTGGAATTGATGTGTTGGGTTGTTTTTATTTGAAGTTACGAGACGAACTTTTCTTATTTTCTTTCCATTTTTTTCTTTGTTAAGTTAATTCCCAGAAGTCATTTGAGGGGAAGAGGGGGCTGGGGAGCAAAGAAAGAGCTGGGATGAAGAACTGGTGAAACAATGAGAGATGGAAACTCTAAGAAAAGCAAGGTTTTGTTCTTTCCCCCAAAATTTCCTGCAAAATTTGCTGAATACTCTTTTTCATGTAATTTATTATCTTGCATTGTTGATATTATTCAGGCTAATATTTTTTTTTTGGCTTTTATTTTATGAAGCTCTCTTGGTCAAAATCTTTGGTTAAAAAATGGTTCAACATCACTTGCAAATATGAAGATTTTCAGGCAGATGAGGTTGCTTATGGAAGTGGGTGACTCTGATTCTTATTTTCCCCTCCTCTTTCTCTGAATCTTCCCTATTATTTAAACATTTTTCCCTTTTTATTAGCCTGATCTGGCAGTCAGGTAATGCTCTCTGATTTAGTTTTCTGTCTCATTATTGCTTTTGTAAATAGGTTATTCAGTTTGTAACAGTAAACTCTTTTACATATTTATCTGCTTTGTCATTATAATATAGTTTTTCTTCTGTTAATTCATTTATTGTATTTCACTAAGCTGTTTTAAGCAACGTCAAAGCAGTCTAATTTTGCTTAAAGCTGTTCCTTGCAATAACTGGTTGGTTATATTGACCATCCTCATTTTTAACCATCTCCTTCTGAAATTATTGAAGCAGAACCGAAGATCTAAAGGACTGAGAAAATCAGGTTGCCTTCGTGGTGCTCATCTTGTTTTCTTAACTTGGATGGTGCAGACAAATTCATCAAGAACACTGATCAAATCATCCAGGGCCGAGAGTATCTTGACCACCCAGGAATTGTCGATGTGAAGAATTACAGGTACCTTTGTGTTTTGGAAAACATTCATGCTATGTTTGAATCTATGAGGAGATAAAGTATCACAACCACAATATAACGAAAGAAACTGCTTCGAATGTAAATCAATTATTAGAAATACAACAATTTTACTAGAAAGCTCCTTCAAATCAAAGGAGAAAACCACTAAAATTTTCTTTTCATCTGAATAGAGCTCCGTGTAGTGGGTCATGATTACTTAAATCAACTACAACATTCAAACATGACTACACAATCCTTCTCATTAATTTACACACTACTACACAAAGGAAATTTGATAATCATGTGTGATGGGTTTGAAAACGAGAAATATAGATGCGTGAATATGTTCTACACTAGATTTAGCACAACATGCTAGAAAATGGAAGAAAAATGTGCAAGAAGAACGTCTGGATTCAAGAATAATCCTTCTCTTTTCACCTTACCTTCTCTCCCCCTCACGTTTACTCTCTAAACAGAAGTGAAATTGAGGAGAAAACCCATGCCAAACTGTACAACTGTACTCTATTCATGTGAAAAACAGGCTTGTGGCTCAAGCCAAATTGGCCTGCTGTTCACACGCCAGAAGATAGCCAATTTCCTACCCGAGCAAAACTCGCGCGTGGCATTCTGCCAATTTTGTTAAACAGGTCCTGCTGACCCACCAATCTCCCTCTCGAGCAAAAATCACGCACCAGCACCAGAACCAAAAAATCAGACATGTACAGCAAATCCTGAGCCTCCCATGGAAATGACTCATCCCAAAGCTTCGTTATTCTAGTTTTTAGCTATTTTTCCGTGGCTTATTTTTTTGTTGTTAGTAATAACAGTTATTCTGGATGCAGCATTTTTGTGGCTACATGGAATGTGGGTGGAAAAGCGCCACCAAGTAATCTAAATTCAGACGATTGGCTTCATGGTGCACCTCCAGCAGATATATTTGTTCTCGGGTATGTCATCTTACTAGTTTTCTCAGTTTCCTCAGCTCTGTGGTCAATCGGTGATTAATGGAAATTATATGTCCTCGCTTATTCAGATTTCAAGAAATCGTTCCCCTAAATGCCAGTAACATTCTCGGGGCAGAAGACAACGGTCCTGCAAAAAAGTGGCTAGCCCTTATCCGAAAGACACTGAATGATATTCCCAGAACAAGTGGAAGTAGTGGTTGCCACACACCATCTCCTGTTCCTAATCTAATTATTGAAATTAATGCAGATTTTGAAGGATCAGATAAACAGAAAGCTGCATCTTTGTTGCGTCGCCGGTCCTTTCAAATGCCTGGCAGCTGGAAGATGGACACCGACCCTTCAACCTCACATCCTCGTCACGATAGACGTTACGGTGTTTGTGATCATGTTTCATTTTGTCGTAGGCCAAGTGACTACAGGCGCAGCGATTTTTCTAGATGGGGTTCGTTTGATGAAGATTGTGGGCCGTTGGATTCACCAAGCACTGTGTTGTTCTCTCCAACATGCTGTGATGGCTCGATTCACATTGATGATGGGTATCAGCTACCGAAACAATCTAGGTACTGCTTAGTTGTAAGCAAGCAAATGGTTGGCATATTTCTCACAGTATGGGTGAGGAAGGACTTAAGGGATAGCGTGCGAAATGTCAAAGTATCGTGTGTTGGAAGAGGATTGATGGGCTACCTTGGAAATAAGGTATCATTTCGTTCATCTTGTTGATGTTACTTGATTTCAGTTCATTGTCCGAATCGAACTATTTCATTGATTAAGGGAAGAAATGTCTTTCGCCAATGGTAGAATTGTCATTATATGACTTGGTAGTCAGAGGATTGAGTTGTGAAAACTATATCTTGCATAATATAAAAATACTATATAAAAGAGACCAAAAGTGGTTCTAGAAGGGAAACCTTGGTGCAACAATTAAGTTGTTGTCATGTGATTAGCAAGTCCTAAGTTTGAGTTGTAGAAACCTCTTTTTACATAATATAAAGTAAAACCACAAATAATAACCCAAAAGTAACTCTACCATTCCCCGGACCCCACGTATTAGTGAGAGCTTCATGTACAAACAGGAGAGTCTTTGTGCAACAATAGAGCTGTCATCGTGTGATCTAGCGGTCATTGGTTCAAGTTGCGAAACTACCTCTTCCATAATACAAAGTAAGATCACATACAGTAGACTTAAAAATGGTCCGACCCTTTCCTAAATCCCATGCATAGCAATAACTTCGTGTATTGAACTGTCATCTTTTAAAAGTTTAATCTCCTGCAGGGGTCCATTTCAGTCAGCATGTTGCTTCATCAAACTAGCTTCTGCTTCATCTGTACACATTTGACCTCGGGACAGAAAGAGGGAGATGAATTACGAAGGAATTCCGATGTCATGGAGATCCTTAAGAAGACTCGGTTCCCAAAAGTCAATGAGATGGATGATGACAAGTCCCCTGAAACAATCATTGAGCACGAGTAAGATCCCCTCAGTCATCTAACTTCCATTATGCATTTATCCACTAAACATTTGATGAAATAGAATAGGTTGTATGTCTCGGCATTGCAATGAAGTTAGTGATGTGCTAATGCTTTATATTTTGACACAGCCGAGTTATTTGGCTTGGGGATTTAAATTACCGCGTAGCTCTCTCTTATCGGTCAGTTAAGGCACTTGTTGAGATGCAGAACTGGAGGGCACTGCTCGAGAGGGACCAGGTTTGATAATTATCCTCTACTAGAATCATGGAATACTTTCAGTATATATAAGTATCGCCCCCCCCCCCCGGGATACGGAAATAAAGATTACGATATATTGTCATATTGGTAATATATTGACCTATATATTCGTCCTTTCCTTCTCTTTTTATTTTAGTCTTAGAGGCCTATACCACTCAATTTTTTATCCTTTCTTCAAATTTAGCACAATAAAATGATAGCTAAACCGTAATCTAGCAATTTCGATGTCAACTTGTGTAGCTATATTTTCTATGTGATATTTGTTGCTTATTGGTAGAGTTAATGATAGAATTAATTTTATCTCATGTTACTTTTGATGTTTTGTTACTTGCTAGTATATTGTTTGCTATTAGACTGTTTATTCAATATTGTAAAGTTGACTAAAATCCTTCAAATATATAGAATATTATAAAATATAATAAAATTTTATTATGTAATTCAATTTTGACGTGGTCATGAAAAGATTCGCTGTCCAATACATCAAATACTGACATATACCACCCAATACGGCTGATATAAGTATTCTATTGAATGTCTATAATATATCTATTTCATCTGTCCTTTGTGGAATAGTTGCCTTACTCCTGCATACTTATGATTTTGCTTGCAGCTTCGCATTGAACAGAAAAGGGGCCGTGTATTTACCGGATGGAACGAGGGGAATATATACTTCCTACCGACTTACAAGTACTTACACAACTCGGACAGATATGCAGAGGGTGTGCAGCCAAAGGAGAAACGAAGAACACCTGCATGGTGAGACCAATTCTCCAACAAAGATGCTAGGACAATATTGCTTGTCGTAATATAAAATTTAGAACAGTACTACTGGGTCACCCTTCGAACATCCGGTCTGCTATGACGTCCTATTTATTTATCTATTTTGGTATGGATCCACTGGCAGAAATAGATTTGTGAGATGTCATGTCATCATTATGGAAAGGGCGTCTCCAGAACATATCTCTGCAATTTATTCTTTGGCTTCCTTCTAAAATCCTAAGCAATGTATGAAAACATCCCCCGTTATGTATCAGTATCAACCCTCGATACCATTATGTTCGAGTACCGTGATAATATTGTAATATGTTGCCGTATTAATGATATATTACAATATATTTGCCGATACATTGGTTAACATAGCCAATATATCAGCTAGTATGATCCTACTAGCTTATGATTTTAAGAATTTTTGTCTTTTAATATATTTATTATCAATATGTATTATTCGTTATACTTGATACTATTATAGTAGTGACCGATATTGATAATAATATTTTCATCCATGCGCTAAGCTAAGTGATCCTTGGAAAGGCATGAGAGTCTCTTCTCTTTGGTAAAAACTTCTCCTAAAGAATGAACTCGTAGGATAAATTCTCTAAGTATTTGAGGACATGGTAAAGGAAGATTTAAGGGTAACTCCGTGGTTGGTTGCCTACTTTTTCAGGCTCTCATCTTTCACCGAATAGAAGGCAAAATATAATCAACCTGAATTCTTGACTGCTATTTAAACAAACAGCTGCAAAGTTATGTTATGGAGAAATAATGAGCTGATATCCATTTCTTGTGGTATGGTTATTGATTGGCTTAAGTATCTGATTTTTATATAAAAATTTTGTTTGGTGAAGGTGTGATCGGATTTTGTGGTATGGAGGGGGGCTCCACCAATTGTGTTACGTCCGTGCGGAGTCTCGGTTTTCTGACCACCGGCCAGTCTACAGCATATTTTGGGCCGAGGTTGAATCAATCCGAGGCCTGATTAGAAGACGGACGAGTTGTAGTTCAAGGATAGAAGTAGCTGATCTCCTGCCCTACTCACTTGGTTATGCAGAACTTTGCTTCTTTTGAAGGGCGCCAATAACAGCAAAGCCTGATGGCCAAGTACTCTTTTATATTTTGCCGTTAGACCTATTATATTTTATGGATTAGACTGGCAGGTGATCAAATAACATGTGCAAAAAATAAAAATTGTAAAAATATAATAAAAAATGGATGGATGAGGTCACACTAAAAAGAAAATTACGAAATAATGATATTTGAAAATTTTTATAAGTTGCACCTATAAAAAATAAGATGATGGAATGATATCTAAGATAATCTAGATATTTAAAATATAGGCTAATTAAAGTACCTGTTGGAAAAAAAATAATCATTTGTCGGACTTAGGAAAACTTGAAGGTGATAAAAATTGATATAAATTTATTTATACCTTTAAAAAATATAACACTAAATTCCTATAGTTGATCCTACTTGATAAACTTAAGGCTTTGTTATTGTTGTACACTGTTCTTGTATCCATTCCTTATTTAGATTTAACATTCACATATTAATTTTCTCTTATTCCCTTCATGCAGGAAATGGTCAGCTTTGGGCAACTCAGAAATGTCTGTGTTCACAATGTCCTATATAGGGTAAGCTACTGAGCTGACTCATGAAAGATCACCAGGAAAATACTTGTTATCGCACTCATATCTTGCCCATTTATCAAACATTTTTTTTAAAATTTTTTATTTCGAAATTGTTCTGTGTATTTTTCAAATACATATAACATTGAACAATATTTATGAAAGACAAAGTTTTAAAAAATGTATATCGTGAAGCCTAATTTCCTAAATTTGAGTTGGAAATATATATATATATATATTTACTTTGTCTTTTACAAATGTTGTACCAAATTTTTTGAATTTAATTTCTTTCACATATCCCTTTTTAATTCTCTCTTTTGCCCATCTCCAAATTTAACCCAAATGATGATGTTTTTTTTGCGGGGATGTGAATCAGTGTCAAATAGAAATACCCAACAAACATATATTGTGGTTACTGCAGTTTTATTAGTCTATCTGTCCCTAATGATTAATTTTTGTTGACTGCGTCCTATAGCGATCATTGAATCACTGGCAGTAAGCCCCATTTGAAGAGTGAAGTTTAATTTTGAGAACAAAACCAAAAAAGTGGGATAAAATGGTAGGCTATGAGTAGGTTGCATAGCAAAACTCTTCTTATGAATGCCGTGGATATCATTTTTTATTGAAAGATTATAAAAATCTCACTGACCCATGCCCATAAATATTTTGATGTTCGATAATCTTATGATTATCCTTGGCAAGTTCCCGGGCACATCAATGCTCATCATTATGAATCAAATGACCAAGGAAGCTCTCGTCTCCAAATATGAATGGGAAGTTTCCATTTTCTTATCTAATGAGGAATTGAATCTCATGTTTCCTTGTGTTGGGACAAAAGGTTGGTTGGACAAAATGACACAAAGTCACACACAATGAAAGGAAAAGAAGAACCAAAGATGATGCAGTGTGTCTTTCTAGGTTATGGGGAAGATGAGTTAGATTACAGATTTTATGATCTAGTTGGAAGAAGAAGACTTGTTCGATCAATGGACGTAACCTTTGTTGAAGATGAAACGATCAAGGATATTGACAGGAAGGTCAAGTGTGATGTTGAGCAGACGGACAAAGTAAGTGTCGAAATTATCTGTCCTGTATTTTTGGAAGACGAGGACAATGGTCCTGAGACAGGTGAGTGAGAGGCTAAGTGTAAAACAGTGAAGAAAAAAGTGAGAGCAATTGTGAGCAAAACCTAGTGTGTTGACTGTGCTCTGTTCTTCAGTTTTCTTTTCTCTATTGACTGTGTAATTGGGAAAAATTATTTCCACCTCACATAGTGGAATTAGTTTCGTGGACTGATTGTCCCGTGATTTTTTCCTTGATTGATAAGGGTTTTCCACGTAAAAATCCGTGTGTTCATTTTCTTTTTCCTCATTGCTTTGCTGGGTTTATTTGTGGTGGTAGTCGGACGCCATCTACCCCAACACCATGGCCGCTTCACACTCAAACTTGCCTGAGTATGTTCAATTTTTTTGCGTTTATTGAGGCCATTCTATGATTTATAGAACATAATTTTGCTCGGGACATATCCTTTTGGCTGCAATGTAAGAATTTTTGAAGGAGTTGTGACCCTCGTGATATGTCTTTAATGGATGTGATACAATCATTGGTTCTTCTCGCATCACTGCATTTGAAACTATGTAAGAATTGCATCTTCCCAACTCCATCATTGGAGCAAAGTTGGGTTAGGTTGCTGACAGTCAGGGTAAAATTTTGGCAGATTTTCTGTGGCTGGATTTGTTTTTGGTCATTGCTCTGTATCGATGTGCTGATGTCTTTACTCCAACACAGTGTGGAATATGAATTTAGCTGGCTCCATTTTGTGGGACTTACGAGATTCTCTTGTTGTTAATAGTTCTAAAGGTGCTTATTCTTGAGGAACGACGATGACATTTCATTGCCCACTAACTGAGAAAGGTTGGTTTCCTCCTCCATTTGGCTTTGCTCTCCTGCTGTTGGTGTCATCAACTTTTCCTAATGTCACCTTTCTCTTACCAAATGCTAATTTCTGCAAATTTTTACTTGCTAATCTCTAGAAATATGGATACCGACACGAGACATATACTTAACAACATGATATTATTATTTTGTAGAAATGATGACACGATACGATGAGAAAACATTAGGTGAAATTTACAGTTTATTTGTAGTTATGAAAATGTAATAATTAACAATATTTACACCAAATTATCAATGGGAAATGCATATTTTTTATTTCATCGTCTAAAAAAATTTTCAAAAAAAAAATCAATATACAAGTGAGCCACTATAAAGAAATTGTATCATAATATATCTCATGTAATGAAAACAAGAAGACAATAGGAGACTTACTTTTCTAATTATTTCTAAACTTTCAAATGCCTCTAATGTTTTTTAATTTAGGTTAAGAATTGTATTTTTTAGAGAATTATAAAATAGCATGTATTCAAAACGTGTCAAAATCTAAAAAATATATATACAATATGATATTCGGCGCCATCACGTTAGCTCAATAGAATGGATGAAAATATTGGTTATAATATATTGGCATTGGTTCCACCGATACTAATGTTTTCTTATACCTCGGCAAAATTGTGATCTTGTTGTCGTATAGGCTAATATGACTAATAAATTGAACGATATTTGCCTATTTGTTTATAATTTTCAGAATTTGTTTTTTCTTTTAGTTTATTTGATATCAATGCTGGTTGTTGATCCATCCACAACATTGGCTGCTGCAGGCGCTCGACGATCGTGTTCTTGCAACTCTGTACAACTATGAGTGGCTGCTCGAAGCTGAAGATTAATCAAATCTCGCAGAAGGTATATATATCTGCTGCGAATCCTGAGAAAACCTGAGATCGACTTATTTGAGGAAGATATAAAAACCACATGAACAGAACTTCTGCATGGCGATTTTACTGTGACAGATCGTGCTGTGGCTGAGCTTCATCTTCTCAGGGAAGGCAAACTGGCTCAGACTGTTAGCTTTTGATGAACTGTGCACGTTGCTTGAGACAACTCCTCTTAATGCTTTGAAGACAGCATCGAGGACGATATGCAAAGATAGAATTGTTTAGGCCGGTGGGTCCTGCTCAGGATTGCTGATGGGGGCCCTTCTGTATGAAAAATATTCCAAAAATAAGAAGAAAAATACTACGGGATTAAAGTCTACTAAAAAATTCAATTATTGACCATTACAACTTATAACTTTTAAAACAAATATGTAAAAAATCTCGATTTTAATTAAAGGATCTTGTAATACTGTTCTTTCAATAGCATAATATTATCTATTCTTTGTACTCGTGAACTTTTGGGATGAAAATGAACTCAAGCTTGGAACTTTCAATGGGCTTTATTTATAGGGGTCTAACCCCTTCTATAATTTTTGTTCAAGTAATGTGAGAATTTTTAGTTATTTGTATTGGATTTGGTTACTCCCTTATGAATAATTTAATAAATAGGTTTGTCATTGCTGGATCACGCAAGTTTTGTGTGATGTGGTAATCGTCGGAGGGGTAATTGTCGGAGCATCCAGACTAGATAGCAGAAGACAGTCAACGGAGGTTGACCGATTGAAAAAGGTTGCAGGAAGGAAAATGGTCGATCAACAGGTTAACCGGCTGTGAATTGAATCCGTTCAACATGTGGTTGACTAGCTGAGGAATGTGCTCGTGGTAGGTTGAGGCAAAATGGCATGTTGTGTCATTTTGCCCGGTAGTGATATTTTGCCATGTTGAAGCAAAATGGTTGGCTGCAGCAAATTGGCCGGTTGGGCAGAAATGATCGGTTAGAACCAAGGTGACCAATTTTTCAGGGTGGGCAAATTTTGGAGTAGCCAATTTGTTGGAGTGTATTTTCGGAGAGGCAAATTTCGGAGTGGAATTTTTCATAGTGAAAATTCAGAGTGAATTTCAAGAGTGAAAATCCATAGTGGATTTTTAGAGTGGCAAATTTTGAAGTGGAATTTTTTGAAGAACAAATTCAGAGTAATTTTCGGAGTGTAAAATGCTTGAGTGGCATTTTGCAGTGGAAATCCATTGTGGATTTCTGAAGTGAAAATTTGTGAATTTTTGAAGTGGATTTCTAGAGTATAAATCCATGGAATTATGAAATGAAACTTCCAGGAGGGGATTCTGGAATTAACAAAGGCCGGACGGTCAGCAAGTTCTGAATGATGGCCAAAGAGAC
>JAOVVI020005608.1:0-11286 GCA_028571085.2 Nepenthes alata
AATTAAAGTCTCATATTACTTTTTAAGAAATAATATTCTGTAAATTCTACTATGAAAGCAAGCATCCTCAAACATTAAAAGACAAGTTGAAGAAACTCAAAGAAGCGCCATAAGGCTCCATATGGCTTGGAGAATGGCATAGCCATTACTAACTGATCTCTAATGAGAGCAAATTGGGGGTCCAGGAGACCCTCGATTCTCCTATCATCCAGGAGGCCCCTTGGCTCTCTGCCCATATGGGGCCCCTCGGCCACCTCCAGTTCTTGAGGCTTTTAGTCCTCTTGTTTGGAGGCCGTCAAACCTCTACCGCCAGAAGGCCCTCAGCCCTCTTTCCATTCATAGGCCATCAGCCTTCTGTCAGTTATGAGGCCCTCATCCCTCCGCCTGCTAAGATGCCCTCATCCCTCCGCCTGCCAAGAGGCTCTCATCCCTCCTTTGGTCTGGAGGCTTTCGGCCCTCTACCGTCAAGGGACTCTCAGCCCTCCTTCCGTCTAGAGGCCCTCAACCCTCCGTTAGTCCCAGAGGCCCTCAGCCCTCCGCCTGCCAAGAGGCCCTCCGCCACTAGGAGGCTCTCGGCCATTCTCCTATCCGAAGGCCCTTAGTCCTCCATCGAGGAGGCGCGGAGCTCTCCTCCTTCCAAGAGGCACGGAGGTCATTGGCCCTCTGCCACCAGGAGGCCCTTAGCCCTCCTCCCGTCCGGAGGCCATCAACCCTCCATCGTCCGGAGGCCCTCAACCCTCTACCAGCCAAAAGGCCTTTAGCCCTTCGTTTTGGAGTCACGATCCTTCCATCCTTGAGTCAGGAGCTTGCTGTCCAAGAGTTAATTTTCTACTTAGGTAACTAAAATATTTACTCACTAGTACAACTTAATCCTTCTCCTCCAAATTGCCATATGTGGGCGCACCTATAAGCCGCTCCTCTGCTAGGCGCACCTAATAGCCGTCCTCCTGCCGGGGGCACCTATAAGCCGCCCCCTGT
The DNA here is from genome assembly GCA_028571085.2 of Nepenthes alata. NCBI lineage: Eukaryota > Viridiplantae > Streptophyta > Magnoliopsida > Caryophyllales > Nepenthaceae > Nepenthes > Nepenthes alata. The sequence continues at coordinate 979 of JAOVVI020005608.1, forward strand.
CGGGTGCACCTATAAGTCGTCCTCCGTAAGCGCACCTCTAAGCCGTCCTCTGTGGGCATAACTATAAGCTGCCCCTCTTCCAGGTGCACCTATAAGCCGCCCTTCTATCGAGCGCACCCAAGCCACCCTCCGTGGGCACACCTATAAGACGCCCTATACCGGGCGCACCTATAAGGCGCCCCTCTGCTCGGCGTACCTATAAGCCACTCATCTATCGGGCGCACTCTAAGCCACCTCTCTGTCGGGCGCACCTATAAACCGCTTCTCTGTCTGACTCACTCTAAGCCGCCCCTCTGTCGGGCGCACCTATAAGCCACCCCTTTGTCGGGCGTACCTTTAAGCCGTCCTCCGTGGGCGTACCCTCTAAGTCGCCCTCCGTGGGCGTACAAGTAAACCGCCCCTCTGGTGGGTACATTCATGGAACTCAAGCCTCCAAATACATCCCTCTCATACTTTTCACATCGCTACATCTTTGCATTCTCACCACGTTTACCTTTAAAAGTGCATTCATTCGTTTATTACGGAAGATTTCTGACTTGAGCGTCGGTGTGTCAATGGGTATAGCCCATGTTATTCTCTGACCTCTTATTTGTATTTCGTATTGTGCATGTTATTGGTTATCAGCGACGGAGACCGAACCTGATTCAGATCAACCCGCAATGGAAGATTAGAAGGCTCTGTAATCCGTACAACAACCTAAGACTCGAGACACAACAAGTATAATTTATTGTTACAAAAAGAGATGAAATACTTTTTTTTTTTGTTTTTGGTTTCACTTCTCATGTTTAATTATTGGTTTGTTTTGATGATTGATTTTAATATTAATAATTATTTGACTGGTTTTATTTTTTTTATAAAGACAACCAATTGATAGGATTTCAGTAATGGTGATCGATAATCAATCCACTAACCTTCGTTGGCTTAGTAAGTGATGATCAAGAATTGACACTGACTAACTATTTACTATTAACGATAAAGGGACGTATTAATTACTTTTATTAATGGGTAATTGGCGAAAATAATTCCAATAATAATAAAAATTTATAAATTGGATTTTTGTGATTGACTGCGATAGGAATTAGTCAATTGACTTTTATTGACAAGCGGTAATATCCTGACTTAATTACGGTAATAGTAATTAATATTTTGTATGTGAATTGCAAAAAAAAAGTATTATTTAACAATACCAAAAAAGATATTAAATATATGTTTTTTTTAATTTTGTTTTCTCTAATATTTTCTAATGGATCAAGTAATATTTTATATTTTATTCTGGTTAAGATTTTAAATTAATCTCATAATGTCAAGTAATATGTACATATCTATGAAATTAAATATTAAAATAAAATTTTAAGAGTAAAAAATTAAAAAATAATGATTAGGAATAATTCTCTTTTAATTAAAGAGCTTAATATTTTTTCAAAACAAATCCTATGCGGATCTGCTTCAACACTACGACCGACGAATCGGCGACGGCGGTGTGTTGAAGAAGGGTAGGGTTTTACGCCGCTCCGGCGAAACCTGAGTCACATCCCTGACTCCGGACAGCAGTCATGGTTCGTTTAGGACCAGAAGCAATCCTGAAGGAGGAACAGACTGGCGATCCAAATTCCATCACCTCTCTCTCTCTTACACATAAAGCTCTCTCGGATGTACCATTTCCTATGTCTCCCTTCTCTCTCTTGATTCCTCCATTTTTTCTCTTACAGAATGTCCTTCAAGAATCCTTCCATTTTTGGCAGGTCTCATGCTTAGGAGACTTCAAGAACTTGGAGAGACTGGATCTTAGCTTCAACAATTTAACTTCGCTTCAGGTTTTTAATCGGATACCACTCATCATCTTCTTCTTATGATCTAGTCTCACTCTGTTTTAAATTTATGATTTTTTTGTTGTATTATGTCAATGCTCGATTTTGATTCGCGAATTAGGGTTTGGAGTCGTGCCTGAAGTTGAAGTGGTTATCCGTTGTAATGAACAAGCTTCAGAGCTTGAAAGGAGTTGAAGGTCTCAATAAACTTACTGTAAGTTGCACAAGAAAGATTCGCGAATTAACTTTTTCCTAACGTTACATTTGCACTTGATATAAGCTTTCTTGGCTACTTTTATTTTGAGCTGTACTTGTGATAGGAGTTCGGTAACTATGGTGAGTGAACTTCATTAACAAAGCCAAATTCAATTTTCTGTAATTTTGGTTGTTGGTGTAGTGAGACAAGATGAGCCCGTACATTTTTAACTTTATTTATTCGATATTGGGAAGTAATTTTTGTTCCTACCTTTGTTGTTAGGTGTTGAATGCTGGGAAAAATATGCTTAGATCAATGGATGGGGTTCAGAACCTGGCAAATTTACGTGCATTAATACTTAATGGTGCACTTTAATATGCAACTTTCCGTTCATTGGTTTATGCATTTCCTGCTTGATTAGTAAATTAAATTCCTTGGGGATGGAAACCCTTTCTAAATTTTCAATTGATGCCCTTTTCCTTTTTTTATACATTCTTTGCAGATAATGAGATTTCATCCATCTGCAAGCTTGATCAAATGAAGGATTTAAACACACTTGGTATGATTCCCTATGCTGAAGTCTCATCTTCTTCCCCAATAACATGATAGGTTCCATAGTTGATTTCATCCATCTAAGCACTATAGTCTGCATATTGCTAAAAGTTACCTGTAAAAATTGCCATGAAAGTATCTCGTTGTATTGTTAGCTCTGTTCTCTAGTGATGCCAGACTTTTGAACTGGTCGCTTTCATATTGAGGAAACAGTGAAGGTTCAATTTTCCAAGTTTTTATACCATTTCATCCTTTACATACTCATTATGTTTATTTGTGTAGTTCAGCATTAATCGTTCCAGTTAATACTTGTTTTTCATTGTCCCCTTATGAATAATGTATTCTGATTTAAATTGATGCACTTGCTTGGAATTCGTGTCTGGCTATAGTTCTATCTAGAAATCCAGTCCGCAAAATTCATGGGATTCTAGCCAAGCTAAAGTCTATCACAAAGGTGAGCAAATCTCTTGAATGCTGATTCTATTTAGTACTTGTTCTGCCTCGTAACAGCCCTTGAACTATTTTGAAATACAGATTTCTCTTTCTAATTGTGAACTAGCAGCTATTGACTCTTCCATCAAGGATTGTGCTGAATTAAAAGAGCTTAGACTAGCACACAATGATATTAAGGTATCTTTTTAATCAGAAATATCTATTCAACTTGAAGTATCAGTTGTTTCTTCTCGCTGTGATCTAACAACCCACCTTACCCCACCGGATGAACATTGTGGTGTTCTAACAATGGCAGATTAAACGAGTACTGGATGAACAAAATCCACTGACGGAAATAAAGGGAAACCTTTGTAATTCTAAAGTCTAGCATCTTTTGATCTGTCTAATTAATTCATTCTTTTGTTGAGGGTCTGGCTTGCTGGCAAACAGCTTTCTATCATAGGTGCCAAGGTTCCAAACCTTACCTACAATCACCTTAGCTGGAAGTTCTAGCAATGAGCAGCCACACATACAGATTTGTAGCGTAATGGGAAAATTTAGTCATTTAACTGCTTGGTGAATGACTTGCTCCTTAAGATAGATTATACACCCTTACTGTGCAGGCTCTTCCAGCTGAACTGGCCCATGCCAGGAAGCTTCAAAATCTGGACCTGGGAAACAATTTGATCACTCATTGGTCAGACCTGAAGGTTTGTTTCTGTGATGGTGCATTCTGTAATCTTAGCTCTTGGCCTTCCGTGGTATATGATATTTTCAAGTTTGATTTGCTGAAATTGCAGGTTCTTTCTTCACTACATAGCCTAAAAAACCTAAATCTACTCGGAAATCCTATAGCGGAGAAGGATAAGCTGATGAAAAAGGTGGGAGTTCTTGATTTTTGTTGGTGTCTACTAGGTCTAAGCAAGAAGAATGATTTGTTATTATGTAAACAAGAATTGATTGCAGATCAAAAAATTAGTTCCGAGCTTGCAGATTTTCAATGTTAAGCCAATTGACAAATTCACGAAGAATGAGAAAGGCAACCTGGTTGAGGATCCTTCAATTAGTGCTGCCCATGATCTTGGCATTGAAAATAGAGGCAAAAAGAAAAGTGGTCATGGTGATTTCAACCGTGTGACTAAAGATGGTATTTCCCGTAATTCTAAGGGTCTTGATAAGGACAAGCATTCGAGTCAGAAAGAATTTGTAGTAAGTGACAAGCTCACTGAGGAGAGAGTCTTTGGGCAAAATGTTTCTGCTTTGAAATCAAAACTAAAGAAAAATTCAAAGAGGGTTGAAGAAAGTGATGCCATTCTGACTGATGAGAAAGAACTTAAACAAGAACAGAGAGGCAACCACCCAAAGAAAAAGAAGACTCCTAAAGAGTCTGTTATGAGTCGAAGCAGAGATGATGATCTTGATAATGCAAGGGATGATGGACAGAAGGGAAAAAAGAAGAGAAAAAAGAAAACACAAGCGGCTAAAGTTTTAGCTCATGATGCTACCTGGACTACAACTGATAAGAAGTTGAAGAGAAAGGGGGAACAAGCTGATGTAGACATTATGGACGACAAAGAAACTCCATTTGCAGAACTTTTTGCCGTCGATGCTGCAGATAATCTGAAATTCCGTGGTGAAGAAAGAGGTGACAAAGTTGTTCAAGATGTTGATGCAATTAGTGGTCTAGTAACATTCCCATCAAAAAGAAAGAAAATTAAGATTCATGGTATTGGATCTTCTGTCCTTCAGTTCATGTCCCCAGCAGCTGAAGTTGGATTAGGTGGCCCATCAGCGTGGGGTGATGATGAATGACCAATCCTTACCCCAAATGCTTGTGTCTTAGTTAAGATGATTGAATTTTAAGACGAATTTTGCTATTGACTTTCTGGGATTTTCCACAAAATTGATCTTCCAGTGTTCTTGCGTCTGTCACTTGTTCTTTAACTTAACATGATCTGAATTTGCTGAAAGAATCGCCGAATAGTGAAGATGATTGCTAGGTTAAATTAGGGAAGCAGATTTCTTCCCATTTGTGGTTAGTATTACCACTGTTTTCCTTTCCTTTTTCTTTATTACCTGGGTTTTGCTGCCTAGCAATCTGTAGTTGACATTAATGGCAGAATGGCTTAGAGAGGTAGATGGTACACAATGGTATTCTCTAGCAATAATAATAATAATAGTGGGAATAAATATTTTTTAAAAATATTTATTTTCAATTAAATTTATAACCAAACGGAGGAATATCTATTCCCTGAGAATAAAAATTATATTCTCACCTTATTCTTACCTTATTCCAGCAACCAAACATAGCCTTAGGTAAATGAGTCCCTAAGCAAACCATCAAAGTTAATGATCCTTTGTTGGTGAGTAACTTTCAATGCTTAGGTAAGTAATTTCCTAAGAGACTATCCAAAGGTTGAGTAATTCTTTTTACTTGGGAGAGTATTCCCCAGATATTATATCATATATAACCAATGTTTTGCAATATGTATATTTTATTTTCTCTTTATTGTTATATCTTGTCTTGGAATTTTTAGTAGCTTATTCAAAATGTTGTCCTGCATTAAATGGTCATTGCATAATTAACATCATATTTCTACCTAAAACATTACTAAAAGTTATTTTTCATCAAAAGTTTCCCGTGGGCTTGGATTAGAACTTAATTGTGAAATTAGGATTGGGAGTTATTATACTTGAAATTCTTGTACTTTGACATTTTATTACCTGGAGAGGATGAATAAATAATTATAGTATGATTGAAAATGATTACCTGACAATCAATAACATGTTAAAAATTTTGCTAACTAAATAAGCACACAATCACACTTGCACAAATGAAAAAGCAAAAAATAAAATGAGATCGAGTTTTTGATACCATTAGAAAAAACATTAACTATAAAAACCTTCAAACTTTTGTTACCACCCTAAATAGGAAATTCATTTTGAGGTGTTTAACTTACAGATCGATGGTTACCCAAAGACTTATGACTCATTTGAAATAACATGAGTAAACATCAGGCACAAAAATACAAAATTAGGGTTATCAAAAAATTTGATAAAGAGTGTTGAGCACTAATCAGGTGCGCATCATGCGCCATTTATTGTTATGATGGGCAAACAGGCACCCCACAAGCGTGGAATATTCTGCTACTTTGCATGAGTGGACGTTAAGCATGCATCAGTCCTAGGGCATACTGCTAGGCAAGTACGAGCGTGGAATAAGTCATCTTCAAATTTTAGACCAACCCTACGAAGCTTGAGCCCTCCTCAGACCCCAATATCCACGGATCTTCTAATGGGTCATTATACACGTTCAATCTCTACGAATCTTACAAAGATTCTTCTTATGCCTCAACATATAGAATACTAAATGAAAACATAATATCTAATAAATTGCCAATCTGGTCAGGAAAATTGCCAATCACGGAATTCTTAACAATGATTTCTGGCTGGATAGTTCCATGTGGTTCAATCATTTGAAAGATATACTGTCTTTATTCTTTTTACTTTGGGTAGCGTGGACAGTGGAACAGGCTGATGCTCTCCAGCATAAATTTCTCTGGGAGTCGTTCTGTGTTCTGATATGAAATCTCTGATCTTCTTTTCCATATCTGTGTTCAAGCTGCCTACAGATAAGCAATTAAAGAACCCATGCTGATGTATTGAAGAAATGGCAATATATCTTCCAATGCACGGTCTAGATTCTATTGTATCAAACTGACGTGGGGTTCGAGTCTTCGATAGTTAAGCATTAAAGTTGATGTCAGAATCAAATAGTGACTAGTTGAAATGAATCAATATACATTACTGTGATGCGTGATCTTCGGGATATGAAGAAGATTAAGTGCAAATTAACTTGGTGTAATGGCTTATCTGTGATGGCGTCCAAATGAGCGGTCGGCCAATAAAAGGTACAAAATTACATACACACGAACAGCAAAGTAAAATAAAAGAAGAAAAATAAATACCAAATATTTTAAGTGAAAAACCTTTCTAAAGTAAGGAAAAAATTACGGGACACTGAGCTCACAAAAATAAATTCACTATATAAGAATTGGTTACATAAGTCTTACGGCCAGGCAAGCCCTTAAGATGGAAACAAAGAACAGAGCACAAAAAACACTCTCTTGGTTTTCTTACTGCTTTCTTTTCTTCACTCTTCCTCTCCTCTATCAACACTTACTCTCTACACACGTTGCTTCACACACACACACACACACATATATATATATATGTGTGTGTGTGTGTGTAGACTAGCAGGGAGACTACCAACCACCCTGGCTACATGGTGGTTGGCGCACGACTCTCAAGTCCTGCAACAGTAGGTACATGCCTGTCCTGCAGACGGTGTATACCTGTACTGCAGGCTGGTATGCTGACGTCCTTTAACTACCCAATATAGTAAATCAACTGTACGCCTACTGTAGAGGACAGTCTTGCAGGATATTCATTTTCAATCGGTTAACACCCGTTAACAATCTTTCTCTCTCACCAAAGACACTTCACGTAGTCCGCGGATATTCAGTGCATGAGTCTGCGGACCTCAGCCTCACAAGATCCTCGTGCATTCTTGAAGTCCTCGGACCATCAAGACTTCCACACGAAAGTGACCCCCTATAAACTTTCCCACACGATTGTGAGGAAGTAATATCTGTCAGCCCAACCAAATTGTAGCAAACTTCATTTTTACTCTTTGGTAAAATTTTTGTTAACATGTCTGTGCCATTTTCATCCGACTGGACCTTCTCTAAAGTCAGTTGCCCTTCATTAATAATATCTCTCACCCAATAATATCGAACGTTAATGTGTTTTGATTTCGAATGGAATGAGGAGTTCCTACACAAATATATAACATTTTGGCTGTCACAGAGTACCATATATTTCTCTTACCTTAAATTTAGCTCTTGGATAAACATTTTTATCCATAGCATCTCCTTACTGGTCTCGATCATAGCAATGAACTCGGCTTCCGTAGTAGAAAGGGTGACGCACTTTTGCAGCTTAGATTGTCAAGAGACTGCTCCTCCAGCAAATTTAACCAAGTACCCTGATGTGGATTTTCGAGAGTCAATGCCCTCGACCATATTCGCGTCTGTGTAGCTGACCAATTGGAGCTTCTCTTCTCCAAAATACAGACATATCTTTGAAGTCCCTCGGAGATATTTGAGAATCCACTTCACAGCAGACCAATATTTCATCACTGGATTAGAAAGAAATCTACTGACAGTACCAACCGTATGAGTAATGTCCGGTCTCGTACATACCGCTACGTACATCAGGCTACCAACGGTTGAGGAATAAGGTATTCTTCACATGCGGGCTTTCTCTGTGTCCGAGGACGGACATTGTTTCTTACTCAACCTGAAGTGGTTAGCCAGTGGGGTGCTCACTGGCTTGGACGTTTCTATGTTAAAGCGTTGTAGCACCTTTTCAATATAGCTCTCATGGGACAACTAGAACTTCTTATTCTTTCGGTCATGAAATACTCGGATCCCCAGAATCTGTTTTACTGGTCCAAGGTCTTTCATGGAAAATGATTGTCCCAGTTGCTCATTCAACTCATTGATCCAAGTACTATTTTGTCCGACAATCAGTATATCATCCACATAAAGGAAGACGACAAATTCGTTCTCAAAAAATTTCTGCACAAAGACGCAGTGGTCAGAAGTGGTCTTTTGGTATCCTCGTCCGATTATGACAGACTCAAACTTCTTATACCACTGCCTTGGAGCTTGTTTTAGTCTGTACAAGCTCTTTATCAGACGACAGACCAATCTTTCCTTCTTCTTGACCTCGAACCCCTTTAGTTGTTCAATGTAAATTTTCTCTTTAAGGTCACCGTGAAGGAATACTGTCTGAATATCTAGTTGCTCTATCTCAAAGTTTAAGACAACTGCCAAGCCAAGTACAACACGGAATGAGGACATTTTTACCATGGGCGCAAAGATTTTATCAAAATTCACACCTTTGTGCTGATTAAAATATTTCACTACCAGCCGCGCCTAGTACTTCGGCTGCATATTGTCCTCGAATATCCTCAATCGGAAGGCCTATTTGTTCTTTAGAGCTTTCTTTCCCTTATTAGCCAAATTAAAAGCATAATTCTCATGTAGAGAGCTCATTTTATCTTTCATGGCTTCCAGCCATCTATCATTACTTTCATCTTTCATAGTCTCTTCAAATGTTTCAGGCTCTCCTGTATCAATGAGTAGGACATACTCACTAGGAGACAGATGGACGGATGGCCGTTTGTTCCTCATGGACCGTTTCACTGGATCCTCCTCGGCCTGTTAAGAAATTATTTCATTTTGGTCCTCATCAGGTGCCGTGTTTGCCTTACCATTATCCTCGTCTTCCAGGGACTTCGGTCAGACAACCTCAACACCTACCTTGTCCGTCCGAGTAATATCAGACTTAGTCTTCCTACCATTATCCTCAATAAAAGTTACATCCCTTAACTAGACGAGTCTTTTTTTAACGTGATAATAAAATCTATTGCCTAGTTTGTCTTCCTCATAACTCAGAATTACGCACTACTTCATTTTTTATTTCAATTTGCTCCTTTCATCTATCGGGATATGAACATAGGCTTTGCATCCAAATACCTTTAGGTGGTCATAAGAGGGCTCCTTACCCAACCATATCTTTTTTGACATATCACCCTTTGTTGGCTTATTGGGCAACCTATTAATGACATAGGTCCCGGTTTTTAATGCTTCTACCCAGAAGGAACTGGGCAGCTTTACCTCAGAGAGTACACACCTCACCATTTCCAGCAATGTGCGATTCATCCGCTCGGCCACTCCGTTTAGCTGCGGTATTTTTGGTGGTGTCCTGTGATATTTGATACCATGAGGCCTACAGTAGGTATCAAAAGCTCCTATGTAATCTCCTCCGTTGTCACTGCGAACGGTTTTCAATTTCTTCCCCGTTTGACGCTCCACAAGAGTATTAAATTATTCAAACACACCGAGGACTTGATCCTTGGTCTTCAGTGGGTAAACCCACAACTTTTCGAAGCAATCGTTAATAAAGGAAACGAAGTATTGGGTTCTACCAAAGGACTTCTCCTTAAATGGTCCGCACACATCAGTATGGACAAGATCAAGTATATCAGCCTTCACAGAGGATGAGTCTCCATGGAACGAGACTCTATGCTGCTTCCCGGTCATACAATGAGGACACGTCCTCAGGTCATCTTCCTTCAACTCTAAGATGAGGCCCTTTCTAGTCAGATGACATAGTCCACGTTCGCTCATGTGGCCTAACCACCGGTGCCACAGGTCCTCGAACTCCTTATTGATGATGGAGTTTGGGTCC
>JAOVVI020005609.1:0-16331 GCA_028571085.2 Nepenthes alata
AAGAGCTTCGGCCTTAATGAAAATAAACTCCGGTGTTGAGTATATGATTTTTGAATTAAGTTCTATGATTTGAAATCTGTTTAAAGTATATGATTTTTGAACCGACCTTAAGATTTTCTGTGCACAATTTCTGAAGGATAAATTGTGATATTTTTGACTAAAAATAATTTTCAGTAAGCGATAAGAAGATAATAAGAAAGTGTGACTGATGCTGAAAATAGCTTTCAGTAAACGATAAGAAGAAAGTATTATATTTCTATTATTATTGACCCAAGACTGATATGCAGTCAGATAAAGTTCTCTTGCAAGCGCCTTAGAACGTTATGATGGTAATCGAGGATAACGTAAGCATTGGCCGTCCTCGGGGCTTTGTACAAGGAGAAACTGTGAGCCGTCCTCGGGACTTTATACAATGAGGAAAAATAAGCCGTCATCGGGGCTTTGTACAAGGTAAAAATTTGATACGTCATCGGGGCTTTGTACAAGGAGAAAAAATAAGTCATCCACGGGGCTTTGTATAAAGAGGAAGTGAGAGCCATTCTCGAGACTTTATACAATGAGGAAGTAAGAGCCGTCCTCGGGGCTTTGTATAAGAAAGTATTGTCGTGATTGTAAGGAGATGTACACAATCTATCCTCGATTATTCGCCTCCTTTGCTAGTATGGTCTACTAGTAGGTTTTAATAAATATGAATTTTCTGTAAAAGTAAGACTACTTCTGTTTTCTGGAAAGTAAGTACAATGATTTCTGATTTTTAAAGATCGTTTCTATTTTCTGATAGTTCTATATACGTCTGCATCATGTTTCTATTATGAATCACTTTCTTATGGCATTATGTGTGATAGTATATGTTTTGATGAGTTATATTCCGCACACATATTTTACTATATACTTGCTTGTACCTTGGTGGGCCTCGGCTCATTTTTCTATTTTTCCCCCTCCAGATGAGACTTAGAGCTCGTGCCTGACGAGTTGGAGGGATTAGAGATTGTCTGAAGAATTATTAAAGACTCGAAAGCTTATTTTGAAAAATATTATTGTAATGACTTGTTTAGATAGACATTTCTGATTATGTATTCGAAAATGAGTACTTTGGAATGAATATAAATGTTTCCGTAACTTCCGTTATATTTTTTATGGTTAAAAGTATGTGGGTCCTAGATGGCATCTGTGATCCTGTGTTACAAATAACGGAATAAAAAAAAATTCTGTTCCATCACACTCTGTACATTATTACTCTGATTGAATCTTTCTACGCGGAGGTTTGGTAGCCCGACTTCCACTAGGATGATCGGTTCGACCCCGTAACATAGGGTGAAAGGAGTTTTTTGCATTGGCTCATTTAGAGTTGTCATGTAAGACCATAGCACTAATAGCAACTCTTTGAGCCACGAGCCCTTAGTGTGTTCGAGCTTCATTTTTTATCCATGTAATATTGTACAGTTCGTGACCTCCACTTGACCGTTGTATTGTAGGTAGGTGACCGATATATGCAGTAATCTTATCCTTAGATTTGTACGATACTTAGTGAACTTTTTTTGAAGAATTGGGTCCCATTATCAGTCACAATGTATTTTACAATCCTGAACCCGCACACAATGCTCTGCCGGATGAAGTTTATCGCATTCCTCTCGGTTTTGCAAGCTAATGGCATGGCCTCAACCCACTTCGTGAAGTAGTCAATTCCGACGATTAAGAACTTCCTTTACCCGTACGCTATTGGTAGTGGCCCAAGTATGTCCAGCCCTCATTGCGTGAATGGCTAAGGTGATTGTAGAGTTTTGAATTATGTATGTGGTTGGTAGGAAAGGTTGTCGTGGACTTAACAATTCTTGCATTTTCGTACGAAATTCAGGTCGTTGTACTTCATGGTTGTTTAATAGTATCCTTATCTTATCAGATTGAATGTAAGATTCTTTCCCCCAACGTGGGATCCACAAATCCCGAGATGCACCTCTCCGATGGCGTAATCAGCCTCTTCTGGGATAAGTTACCTCAGTTAAAGGGTAGAAAATCTTGGCGATATAGTCGGTTGTCCATGATAGTATACCACCCTACCGTCTTCTTCACCTTCTTGGCTTCTTCTACGTACTTCAGTAGTGTCCCATCAGACAAGTACCTTAGGTAGGGGTCATCCATTTATTGGCATCGGATATCTACATCACTTCTATCTCAAAATTGTTTACATTGGGTGTGTTGAGGATCTTACGCATTCCTCGGACATATTGCTCTAGGTCTCTCGAGACTGCCACTTTTACAAGTTGGCTGGCCATTGTGTTCTCTTCCGACGGGATGTGAAACATTTCTACATTTTTAAAGGCTGACATGAGCCCTCGGACCTTTGAAAGATACTTTGGTAGTTGTGGGCTGTTAGCTTCAAAAATTTTACAGACTTGATTGACGATTAGTTCGGAGTTGCTGTAGACAATCGGGTCCTTGGCAGAGCACTTCTTTGCTAACCGCAGTCCTACAAGTGGGGTCTTGTACTCCGCAGTATTGTTAGTCGTTGGGAATCTGAGGACCATCAAATACTTTATCTCTGATCCTTCGTGCCTCCTTAGCACAATGCCAGCTCCCCAACCATCTTTCATTGATGAGCCGTCCACATACAGAGTCTAGGTCGTTGAGCTATGTAATTCCTTGGCATCACAAGTGTTCGAGGAGTCCTAAGTTGCTGTAGCGGTTTCAAGAATAAAGTCTGTCAGGGCTTGACCTTTTAAGGAAGGCTTCAGACGGAACTCTATGTCAAACTCACCTAACTCAATGACCCACTTAACCAACCGTCCCGACGTTTCTTGCTCTCAAGGGATAGTAGGTCAGGACGACTACGTTGTGTACTTGAAAGTATGGTCTCAATTTTTGAGCAAAATACACGAGTGCCAGAACCATCATTTCTGCGTGGGAATACCTTGTCTCAATGTCAGCCAATATTTTTCTGATATAATACGCGAGTTGTTGCCTGCCATTCTACTGACCGGCTAAGGTTGAGCTTAAGGCTTTGTCTAAAATTGAATGGTAGAGATACAACTTCTCGCCTGTTTGGAGAGAAGTCAACAGAGGTAGGTTTGATAGGTACTCCTTAAGTCCTCAAAAAGTTTCTTCACAGTCGGCCGTCCATTGGAAGCCGTTAGCCTTTGTCCTTCTCAAGGCCTTGAAGAACAGTAAGTACTTCTCGACCGACTTGGCCAAGAAGCGTGACAACGTTACTAACCTTCCAGTGAGCTTCTGGATTTCTTTCACAAATCAAGGAGATTTTATGTCAATGATGGCCTTGATCTTCTCTAGATTTGTTTCAATCCTCGACGTGAAATAATATAGCCCAAATATTTTTCAGACGTTACCGCGAATGTACACTTGGTTAGGTTGAGTTTCATCTGGAATGTTCTTAGGACATTGAAGGCCTCGTCCAGATCTTGGATGTGATGGTCGGTTATTTTATTTTTGACGAGCATGTCTTCCATATAAATCTCAATATTTCTTCCAATCTCGGCCTTAAATATTTTATTCACAAGTTTTTGATAAGTAGCACCAGCATTCTTGAGGCCAAAGGGTATGACTTTGTAACAATATGTCCTTTAGTCCGTTAAAAATGACATGTACTCCTCGTATTTGGGACTTATCCTTATTTGATTGTAACTCAAGTACACATCCATGAAGTTTAGAAACTCATAGCCGAACGTCAAGTCTACAAGTGAATCAATCATCGAGAGTGGAAAGTTGTCCTTTGAGCACGCTTTATTGACACCCGTGAAGTCCATGCACATTCTCTACTGTCCGTTATTCTTTTTGACCATCACAATGTTCGATAGCCAGCCTGGGTAGTGCACATTCCTTATGAATCCCGTGTCCATAAGCTTCTTTACCTCATCTCGGATTGCCACCAAATTTTCCACCGAATAGTTCCTCATATTCAACCTAACGGGCTTATGACTGGGATCTAGGCCCAATTTATAGACTATTACTCAAGTCGATATTCTTGACATGTTACTCGAAATCCAAGCAAAGACGTCCAAGTTCCTCCACAGGAAGCTGATAAGCTGGTCTCGGAAGGCTTGAGGTAGAGAACTTTCTATTTGGACAACCTTTTCTATATCTCTAGGATCTACAAGGACTCGGTCGATGGTTTCTTCGAATTTGACTTATTGTAATGTCGTCTCATCCCGAAAGTCCAAGTCTTCCATGGGCTGAGGAAGAGGAGTCGGGGGGATCTGGGTAGGTAGCAAGTCCGTTTGGCAGCTTGGTCTCCGAGGACCTCCCCAATCCCACATGGCGTTGGAAACTTCATCTTCAAATGTGGGATTGAGGTCACAACTCCAAATGCCATCAGGTAAGGGCGTCTGAGGATTGTGTTATAAATTGAGGGCATGTTTACTACCAGGAAGGAAAGGGTCTTTTACGATATCCTCAAATGGGTTTCTAATGTGACCTCAAGTTGGATGACTCCCTACACTTGCACTGGCTCGTTGTCTAGCCCATAGAGGGGTCCTTCAGTTGTGGTTATCTGGCTTCTTTTGAGCCATAATTTAAAGAAAGTATCAAGATAGAGAATATTATGCGAGTTTTAATTATCAATAAATATTTGTTTCATATAGTAATCTAAGTTACTGTTAAAAATGAGTGTTGTTACAACCAAAGGGTCAGAATGAGGGATGTTACATGGGCCATATCTTTGTTACAAAAATTAATGACCTCATCCCTAGATTCTACCATAGGTTTCTTATTCTTCACCTCTGGATCCTCTTGAGCGCTTCCTCTGACCAGACTAGTGGATATCATATTCACCACCCCGTGGCTACTCTGTTTCTTAGCTGGTCAGCCTTTCCTACTTCTACTGTTTCAGACGATTATCTGAGTTTTTATAGGAATCGGTTGAGGTGACCTCTCTTGATCAACTCCTCAATTTTCTCCTGTAACGTTTGAAAGTCCTCAATATCATGGTCTCTGCAACGGTGGTAGTTGTAGTATTTGGATAGGTCACCACCTTCTAGGTTCTTCAGTGCCTTGGGTCATTTAAAAACTTTTCATTTTGAATCTATACGAGGATGTTGGTATGTGTGTCGTTCAAGGGAGTAAGATTTATCGGTTTGTACTCCCTATGAATGTTCTACCCGGACTTCTGGTGCGTCTTGGGTGCCTCGGAGTCTTGTCAGTCTTCGTGTCTCCTCTTTCATTTCACTGTCCTCGGAGAGATGCTCTCCATCTGGATGGACCTCTTCGCGTTGTTTGCTTTTTTGGCCGCAATGTGAGCTCTTGCTATGCTTTCGGCCTCCCTGAACGTCTGTGGACCTTTGTGCACGAGGTGCTTGAAAAATCTACATCCCTCCGGTGCAAATAGGAAAGTGGTCTGCTTAATTTATCAGTCAGTTTCGGGATCTGCCTGGCCTCGGATACGAAGCGGGACAGAAAAGTCTTCAAGCTCTCTCTGGCCCCTTATTTCACGCGAGCAAGGTGCCATGGTTACTTCTTGATTCTCCAACTGGAAGCGACCTAGGAGAGGAGGGCTTCTGCCAACTCATTAAATGAGCGGATGGAGTCCATAGGCAGCCCATAAAACCAAATCCTCACATCTCCCTTGAGTGTCAAGAGGAAGTATTGGCACGTCGTCATCTCATTTAAGCCTTGAAGGCTCAGATGCTCACGAAAGTGATCCAAGTGGTCCATTGGATCTGCACTTTCATCGTAAGTATCGAGATTTAGCATTTTAAACTTTTGGGGAAGCAGCCTTGTTCTAATCTTTGTTGGGAATGGAGATCTACGAAGGTTAGCAGCTCTTCCCTCAGTGTTGCTAAAGGTTCGACGAAATACATTCTCGAGCTTTTTCTCCACCTGAGGCGATGCTGTCATCTTTTTCTGATTGAGGTAAGTCCTCAACTTATAAGGATCTTGCGCAACTTGCTACCCCAAATGGCTCCTAGTCTTCGAAGGGACTTGTTCGAGAGGAGCCGTGTCCTGAATGGTGCGCTCTTGGCCATCACAGACACAATGAGGGTTTGGCCTCTCTTGGCTTTCCTCCTAGATCCGAGGGCCTAAGCTACCTTAAAGACGTGATGTGGAATTGTCATCCATTCTCAATGCTAGCGCTCGCACATAAGGATTAGGATGATCCTCTGCTCTGACACAGGGTGGAGGGCCATTGTCACCTGAGCACGCTTCTCTGATGGGAGCGTTGGTCTATCCTCTCGCGTTCACTATTTTTTGCTAGTTGGAAAACGTATTGATTTGACCTTTTGTAACGTGTTCCCACAGAGGTGCCAAATTTTGCGTCCTTGAATCCTTACTTTGATAAGAATGAAGATCCGATAGTAATACCAAATGGTATATATGCGAAAAGGAAAGAGAGAGAGAAAGATAGAGAATGACACAAGGTATTTTTATATGAAAAAACTTTTCTTAATTGAGGAGAAAAAAGTACGAGATTTTAATCCGAGAACTACTTTCACTATTTGATAGCTCAAGTGCAAGCGGTTGGGGACTAAGTGTACGGGTACTTGAGGGAGTCACTATTATAACACAAGCCCTCACTTTCTTTCTCTATAGTACAAAATGGCTTTTTCTTTCTCTCTCTTAGTGTACTCTCATAAGAGTTAAAAGTCTTAAATTTTTGATTCTTTGGTAAGTGTAAAGTAAATGCTTATATAATAGTAAAAATTCTTCATATGGAGCTACCACGTGACGCTGGCGTGTGTAGGGGATCATCCCACCAACTCTGTAAATCGAGTTTGTTGTGTCAAAAATATTGCGCACACGCGGGCCTGATGTGACGACACTTTTACAGGGAAGTGTGCTCTGCTGACCATCATTCCTGTTATAGCTTGACATGGTCAGCCATCAAACCTCTGGTACACCGATTTTGCATGCAGAGTGGCATTCGAGATCTGTCTTGAATCAACGGGTTTGAGTAGACTTTAAGTCCATCATACCATTTGGGTTAGTTCTGACGCCTGAACCTCTTAGGTCTTTTTCGCATCATGGCCCAATTTCGTAGTAATGGATCTTACAAGTGGGCCCTGGGTATCGATACCCATCAAGCCATAAATTAAACAATACCTAAGATTATTTAACTTATACCAATCCCTTCTTTAGAGCCGGCCCATGTCAATAAAAATTATTATTTTCAATCTAATTTTATAATTATTAATACTCTCATTTTATTAAGTTATTATTAAAGAGTTTGGGTCCCCCACGCGTCAGGAGAAGGTTTAGTATACTTAGCTCTCCAATTATAATCGACTTATTTAAATGCCTCCTAGTTTTAATTTCAGCTAGTGGCTCGAAAACGACGCCGTAACGTCCTTATAATGAGAGCCAGCTCATGGACAGGAAATAGACTAGCCTTTTTTTTTTATAACCTTAGAAACCTTAATCGTGCAAGAACGTTCATGAGATCCTCTCTCTCTCTCTCTCCTCCAAACCCCCAAATTATATAATAATTTATTGCATATTTTTATCTAAATGACTTATCAAATATAATATATATTTTTAAAATAATTTTGTTTTTTTTTACTGTAAAAACGATATACTATTTTTATTTAAATTTTTATAATTAATAATTATTATAAATATTTATGTGGAATTGCTCAATCGCATTTAATTATCGAAAATCTAGAAAATAAAGACGGGAAATTCTTTGTTATATATAAAAAATGCAAATATTCATCTTCCCTTCCCCACGTAACTCTGTCGAGATTCTGCAGTCGTCAATTCCGGAGTTCTTCCACCGACAATCCACTTTTTCAACACAGCCAAAATCTCTCTGTCTGTGTGCGTCTTATTTCTCTTCGTCTCTCTCTTTGCCGATCCAATCGCCAATGCATCCCAATTCCACACCCAGTTCGTCAAGATAACGCAATCCACTTTCGTTAGAGGTTGATTCGATTAGAGTAAAATAGATAGGGAGAGAGGGGGAGAGAGAGAGAACGAAATGCTGAATCGCTTCTTCGGCCCGCGCCGAGCTGCTCAGATCCAGAGAGCAATACGGAATGGCAAAATCACCCTCCTGTGTCTAGTTATGACAGTCGTCGTCCTCCGCGGCATGATCGGCGCCGGTCACTTTGGGACCCCCGAGCAAGATCTCGGTCTCATTCAGAGCCACTTGGGCAACAACCGCCGCGTCCTCGAAGAAGTCAAGCAATCCTCCTCCGAAGGCGGCGCCGCAGAAAAAGAGGCGCAGACGAACCCCAACAGCTACGAGGGCTTCGACATTAACAAGATACTTGTAGACGAAGAGCCGGAAGAGGAAAAAGATCCAAACAAGCCCTATAGTTTAGGACCCACGATCTCTGACTGGGATGAGCAGCGAGCTCAATGGCTCAAGGAAAACCCTCACTTCCCAAATTTCATCCGACCCAATAAGCCCCGTGTTCTTTTGGTAACTGGGTCTTCCCCAAAACCCTGCGAGAATCCTGTTGGTGATCATTATCTCTTGAAATCAATCAAGAACAAGATCGATTATTGCAGGCTTCATGGAATAGAGATTTTCTACAATTTTGCCCTTTTGGATGCTGAGATGGCTGGGTTTTGGGCGAAGCTTCCACTGATTAGAAAGCTTTTGCTCTCTCACCCAGAGGTTGAGTTTTTATGGTGGATGGATAGCGATGCCATGTTTACGGACATGGCATTTGAGCTGCCATGGGAGAGGTACAAGGATTATAACCTTGTTATGCACGGCTGGAATGAGATGGTCTACGATCAGAGGAATTGGATTGGGCTGAATACTGGTAGTTTTTTGTTAAGAAATGGGCAATGGGCATTGGATATTCTGGATGCTTGGGCACCCATGGGACCAAAAGGGAAGATTAGGGAGGAAGCTGGGAAGATTTTGACTAGGGAACTTAAGGATAGGCCTGTATTTGAAGCTGATGATCAATCTGCCATGGTTTACTTGTTGGCCACTCAGAAGGATAAATGGGGTGACAAGGTGTATCTCGAAAGTGCTTACTATTTGCATGGTTATTGGGGGATTTTGGTAGATAGGTATGAAGAGATGATCGAAAATTACCATCCGGGATTAGGAGATCACCGTTGGCCATTGGTCACTCACTTTGTGGGGTGCAAACCTTGTGGGAAATTCGGGGATTACCCGGTCGAGAGGTGCTTGAAGCAGATGGATCGGGCGTTCAATTTTGGGGATAATCAGATTCTGCAAATGTATGGTTTCACACATAAGTCTCTTGCTAGTAGGAGGGTTAAGAGGATGAGGAATGAGACGCGCAATCCGCTTGAGTTTAAGGATGTGCTCGGTTTGCTTCATCCAGCATTTAAAGCTGCCAACTTATCATCTTGATGGTGAATTTTTGGGCCATGGTTAAGATTGAGATGCTTTGATCTCCTTCACTTCTTTGTTACTTACAAATTACGAAGACATGTTTATTATCTGTGTATCTTTCTCTTTTACGTTACTTATCTGGTACCTCTGACTCTACCACTGCATCCACGTTCAACATTAGTTCTATTGTTAGTGTTTGAACTTATATTGATTCTATTGATTAAAATACTTTCGAAGTGTCTGTCCTCTGCTGTCCTTTTTTGGTTTCTTTCTCTTCTCCATGATTTTGCGCCTTTGGCTTCATCTTTATCTCATCGGATATGCTTTCCTGATTGTCTCTGTTGGATGTTATTGAGAGAACTATTGGTTATTTGGGATTGGGGTTATGTTGTTTAGTAGTGATTGTGCTTTCATATCCCAAATAACTCTTTTTTTTACTGCAAATATGGCAAATAACCTTTGGATTTGAATAAACTGAAACCAGTTTTAGACACAGTTTAGGTTCGATTGTTTGTTCAAGGATCAGTTATCTTCCAAAATTGCTTCTATAAAGCTGTATTGTCACTCATGTAATATCCCTAATAATGCTAAACAGAAAGGGATTTGGCATGTGGGTTTACTGTTTCTTGGCAAAGCATTCTATTCCAGTTCTAGTTTATCAATAACTGTTGGTATGGGTCACTCCCGGAAAGACTTATAACCCGATTTTTAATGTTTGCTTGTCGGTTCATTCAAGCAAAGTAGAGACAGTCCTTCGCATAAGATTCATGCGAGAGATGGCATTTCAGAAATCTTGGCGAAGAGTTCTGCACATTTTTCGTCTAGAGTCGCCAATCCGATGTTCACTCGAGATCTGATGTTCACTCGAGAAATGTTCGAGCATGAGTTGGTTTCTCCCACATAAGCTGGGTGGTGTTTTGCAATTTTGGTAGTGAATGATAGCAGAGAATTGAAAAATAAGGAGAAATTGTTGCTACTAAGTACTCCCATATTATCAATTTAGCTAAGTACCCACATCATGTGTGCACCAACCCAAAATGGTTAGCATGAATATCAAATATTATATGGGAAAAGTTAAGGGTTTAAAATATTAAATTATAAGTCTAGTTATAATTCTGTTAAAATTAAACTTGAGCAGCTATTAAATTATATTGTTTGAATTACATACTGTTGCGTACCAAGAATTCAGATTGTCCTACAGATTCGGGACAGCAAATCGGATATTTATTTTAATCGATCTGATGCGGATCTGGTCTCCATAGTCTTTAATCTGAATCCTGTACAACATAACTGAAAACTAGAAGTCAGAAATCAGCGAGAATTACTCTCATCGTAAACCCTCTGACGCTCAAGTCAGATATCTTTTCAAGAATATAGAAAAATAAATAGAGGATACATATTTGATGGATGGAGTGTTTTGTTGCGTTCAACCGGTGAACGGCTTAAAGGTATGCCTTCGGAGAGAGTTTGTAAATTATCATTAATCATTGGAAGGGAGATCTCTTAGAGGAAGAGGAGAGATCTTTTTTATGGGCTATCCGCCAGTTATTCTGGCCACCCATGAGATCATGAAGGGTTGGCCTCCCCAGGATTAACTATCCTTCTCGTCTTTTTCTCAACTTCATTTCTGGAGGTTTTTGACCGTTTTTTTTGCCATTTCCTTTCGTTCTTTTTCTCTTCCCCCTTTTCTGTTGGGATGAGATCTTTATATAGTTGGAGGATCTTATCCATAGTCAACTGTCGAAGTGGTTG
The DNA here is from genome assembly GCA_028571085.2 of Nepenthes alata. NCBI lineage: Eukaryota > Viridiplantae > Streptophyta > Magnoliopsida > Caryophyllales > Nepenthaceae > Nepenthes > Nepenthes alata. Next base: position 11,018 of record JAOVVI020005609.1, read on the forward strand.
AGTCTTATCCATAGTTAACCGCAGGTAATAACTGTCCGTGGATTGAATAAAGCGGTTAAACTTTTTTCTTGGGTCGGGTTTACCGAACCCAGCACGTACAAAATTACAACTATTAAGGAAATAAATTGAAGGCCTAGTGTAATTTTGATCCATGCATAAAAAAATAAATAATTAGCCTGATAAATATATATATATATATTTTTTTATTTTTAAGGTATAAATTTTGTAAAAATATAAATTTTGTTAAAAAAAACATTTAGTTTTAGGCAATGTCCTTTTTTTTGTATAAATATGATTTTAACTTTATAAAATATAAATAGTTATTAGCCAATTTAGTCCCATTTAGATAATAGACAAATATTGATGCGAGTTTTGGCTCAAATAATCGAGTGAAACTTTCTTTGTTAAACAAATCTAATATATAATATAAATATAATGTCTAAATAATATTTGTTAAGCAGATAATCTTTAATGTATAAAATTATATATAATTTATTTTATTATTTTAAAATAAAAAATATATTTTAATTTTATTATTTATACATATTATCCTAAATTTTCGATTTACTACAAATAAAAGATTTCTTTTTTAGAAAACTTTAAAATATGGTTGTAAAGACTTTCTTTAGTTTATAAATTTTATGTTGTATTTGTTTTATTATTTTTTAAGATTTATGTGTACCATAAGTTTGGATTTAATATATATGATTTTTTGTTAAAATTCATATTTTATGTATTATAAATCAAAATAAGAGTTTAGAGATATAAAAATATTTTTTATATTTAAGTCATAATTAACGTGAATTGCTATATCATATTATTTTTGTTATATTATGTAAGAATAAAATATTATTTTATTTAAAATTTAAATTCTATCATATTATTATTATTGGATCTACCAAATATAATAGTTTATATTTATATTTCACTTTGATAAATGTTATTTTAATTTAATATTTATATTTAATAAAATATGTTTTATCAAAAAAAAAAAAATCGGAAATGAAGTTGTAAATCAACGGCAGGTAATTATAAATATGATAAAAGAATCAAGAACGTTCTCTCTGTAAATCCAAAGCGATTTGTGCGTTCTCTCTGTTCCTCCCTCATTTCCTACGATTTCCTCCCCTCTCTGGTCGGCGTCTGCGAAGTCGAAAGTGAATTTGCGCTATGTGATCCATGAAGAAGCCCTAACAGACTTAACACGACATGCACGCTCACTCTGTCTCTCTCCTCCCCGTGTCTCTCTGTGTAACAATGGAAGCTTCACAAGGGGAAACCAGCAAACCGCTAGAGTTCACACTAGCCTCGGTATCTCTCCTTTCACCACATGCTTCAGCGACCGCACAGTCTTCGCAATCTCTTGCTCAATTCTGTATCGATTATGGAGTCGCAGAGCTTCGGATTTACCAGGAATCCGAGTCCAATGAACTTATAAAAGTCGATCTTCGGACCTCTCAGGTTAACATAATTTTTTTCCTTCTGTGGATTATTCATGTGCTGCTTGTTTATTTTTTTCAAGTGGAGTGAAGTTTCCCTTTTGTGTTGGTTTTGGGTTTGGATAGTTTGACAACTTGTGATCCCTATAAGATTGATTATTTTGAATTGATTTTTTTCAGTTATTTAAATTAAGTCCTATTGAATCAGTCTGCATGTCAGAAGGTTCGGAATCCAGTAAGGCGGTGCGGCAGGTAATTTCTCTCCCACCTTTTCGTGTGAATGTTCTCCATCTATTTGCTTTTCGAATCGTTGAATGTAATTGTTATTGCCGTCCCTAGATAACCTCGTGTAATTTTGTTTATGCTTCCTTTGGAATACTTAAAAGTTGAAGGTGTATTGGAATTCGAGAAGTTATGAAGTATAGGTTTCTGAGCAGGATTCTTACTCGAGGGGAATTTTCTTCCGCTTTAGAAAAGAGGACGAAAGCGCCGCGTTCCATTTTGCGTTCGAACGGTGGAAGAAGGAAGCAGTTGTTCAAGGTGCTATTTTGATACTCGACCGTGCTACTTTTTCAAAATGAATATATACTGGACCGTGCTACTTTTTCAAAATGAATATATACTGGACCGTGATACTTTTTTTTATACTCAGCAAAAATAATTTGTGAATTTGGCTGCTTTTCCTTTTATTACACCCCTTTTAGCTAATTTACTTTGAAATTTACTTAACTGTGCTGGATTTTTGTTCATGATTGTTATTCCGCATTTGGGATTAAGTAATAACAAAAGAAACAATGAGAAGAATGGGCGGTTGCATGGGGAGACGGTCTGTCTTAGTTTCAATATTCAGGAAGACAGAATTCGGATCAAAATCACTTGTAGTTACATTTTTGTATGTTTATATTTTTCTATTTCTTTGTTGAGCATATAGTCAATTCAAAATCTGAGAGAAGAGAAGCTTCATTTTGCTCCAATATCTCCACATCTGTGGAACTGTAGGCTGTAGATCTTGTTGCATTGGCAGTCATTCATCTCCCCTCTTCTACCTCTGCTTGCCTCCCTTACTAACTTCTCCGAAAGTTGACTTTTTTTTGCTAATTTGACAATCATTTACTTTTCATCTCATGTTACTCATCCCTTTATTGAAATTTCACAATTTGATATTGTTTAGTCTAAGAGTTTTCCAATACACCAAGCATGTGACATGACGGAGAATTGCTATATTTAGTGTCATTCCCTCCACAGTGCACTCCAAACTGCATACAAATCAGTAAATTCCCTTACAGATGGGAAAATAAAAGCAGCTTGCATGGCGAGTCTCTAGTACAGCTGAGTTGGCTATACTATATAGGGTGTCTTGTCTTTGCTTGAGTGTTTTTTCCCTTTGCAATACTTAGATTTAAATGTGTGTTGTCCTCCATGATTTATGTAGGCACAAAATCCAAACTAGTGCTGTATACACTGTGCATTATTATTACTACTTGGCATATATTGCATCATATTTATCATTTCACAACCTAATTGAGAATTGGAGATTCTATGCATCAAGTTGGAGATCTTGTATCGTTCTTAGAATGAATGCTGTTGATCTTTTGCGGATCATTTGGTCAAGCATTTGAAGTAATTCCATGTTGTAGACAAGATTCAATTCCCCATCCAAGTCTACCTATCAAAACAATTGAAAAGATTCCATGACTGGCATGCATTGTCAATCACATACTTTGTTATGTTTTCTAAAGCTGAGTGAAATGGCCATGTTGGTGCTCCAGATCTCTTGTTATTGGAAGAGGGGGATCGTTTGATGGGGTGGGAGTGAAGATAAATGAGATGTCCGAAAGGTTCCTTAATTATATGCCCATGTATATGTAGGCTCTTGCTCTTCATTTTATCTTTGTAAGTCTACTTGGCAGTGCCAAAACTAGTTATGACACGGGTAGTTCATTCAATGTATTGGATTGACAAGCTTGTAAGCTCGTCACAGTGGAAGCATATCCTATAGGAGATTGGGTCAATAATTGCTTCCCTCATATGTGTTGGAGGACTCTAACTAGATGATTTTTATCAGGAATTCAGTTGCCTAATGGAAAATTTTCATCCTATAAAAGCAAATTTGATGCCAAAATTGAGGCATCTTCTGCCAAGATGTACTTTCATTATTATGGACAACTGCTACACCAGCAGAATATGTTGCAGGACTATGTGAGGACAGGTAAGCTTAATTCAGTTTTATTCAATTAAGTAACTTCTGGTTTTGTAGTTGTCTTAAATAAGTACAATGCTCACTTCTTAGTAACAACTATTTAGCCAAATTGGGGTGCCCTAGTGAGGTGGATTTCATGATGAGATGTGTATAACCTTACCCATGCATTATGGATAAGCCACTTATGTGCCTTTTGAACTCACGACTTCTAAGTCATAATGCAATAAAATTACCATCGCAACAATGGTAACCCTAAACTATTTTGTTAAATGAATATCAGATAGTACATCGTGTTCTGATGCAACCTACCAGAATAGCTTGATGAAGTAGGATTTTTTTTTGTTATAGGAACCGATTATGCTGCTGTCATCGAGAATCGGGTAGACTTTCTTGACCGTGTGGTAGTTGATGTTGGGGCTGGTAGTGGTATTTTGTCATTGTTTGCTGCACAGGTACAAATAGCTCTTTGGATGTTTTGATCATTTCTTCTGGCTGGCAAGAAAGTGCATTTTCAGTAGTGGTGTAATGTAAGGACTGTGGTTAATTGTGGAGCATGCTGTTGAGTCTATACTCTCACCCCCCCCTTCTCTATTTGTGGTCATTAGGCTGGTGCAAAACATGTTTATGCTGTGGAAGCATCTGAAATGGCAGAATATGCACGCAGACTTATTGAAGGGAACCCATATTTGAGTCAACGAATAACGGTGATTTTAGTTCTCCTTAAACAATCTTTTTGCTCGTGTGTCCTTTGAGTGTTAGTTCACTTTCTTATCAAACCAAATTGTAGGTAATAAAAGGGAAAGTTGAAGAAGTGGAATTGCCTGAGAAAGCTGATATTCTTATTTCTGAACCAATGGGTAAGCTTTTGATCTCATATTCTCACTCATGCAGTGATTTAAAATGATTGCTCCTTCAACTCTTGTGTCTCATTGTGTATTAGGTAATGTTGAATGCTGGAGGAAGCACAATATATTATGTTTATGATTCCACTTTTCAGGCACACTGCTGGTTAATGAAAGAATGCTCGAGTCTTATGTGATTGCACGCGATCGGCTTCTTGTTCCCAATGGGAAAATGTTCCCTGCAGTTGGAAGGTGATTGTTAAAATCTCAAATTGCTATCTTGTCCTTTCTTTTGAAGCTGTTGATGGTCATGGTGACATTCATTGTTGTGGTTAAAATTTGTAGCTAAGATACATTATTTTCTTGCTGCACAAAAGGATAATAGATAAGAGAAGAAAAGAAATATTGCTTATTTGTCCTTGTGGATACAAGGTGTATATCTATAGAGATGAGGAACCAAAATTGCTTGTTCTCTCTGTTGTGTCTGATGTCTAAAAATAGACCTATCCAAATTATAAGTGATACTCTCTTACCTGTAAAAAACTGATGAATGCCAACTATCCATGAAATGTTTTTAGAAGGATTTGTTTGATGAATTATGAATACCTTATTTGTTCACATATACAATGAGTAAAATCTGAAGTTTCAACCTTCTTTACTGTAATAAAGGTTTAAGTTCAATAAAACTGAAAAGAGTTACGGTCGTAGTTATTCAAGGACTTGGAACGTAGGATGTCAGGAGGGCAACTGAGCGTCGTCATGTCTTACTGAAAAAAAAAAAAAGAGTGGAGGTGTTGTGTTGCTAGCAGGATCTTGAATAATTGGTTTTTGTG
>JAOVVI020005610.1:0-16331 GCA_028571085.2 Nepenthes alata
TGGATTATCATGAAGTCTTCCTTACATCGATGGTTGAGGAAATAAGTATATGATTGAATTAAGCCTTGTGGGAGATTGAAAATTTATCTTATGATAAAGTTCCAATCTATATTTAGATATGAAATATTAGATATTGGGGATTAGGATAATTCGTCTGGTTAAGGCTTTTTAGGATAAGTCGTTTAATCAAAGGAGTGCCTTGGGAGCCTAAAGAGGAAATCTTGAAGGATGATCCCCGATTGTTGGATCCTGAGGTTTGTTAAATTTTAAGAATAAAATTTTTATAAGTGGGGAAGAGTTGTAAGGTATCGGTTCTAAAAATATGGTAATTAGAAGTAATTAAGTTAGTATAAATGAATCGAGGCGAAAGGACGTGGGAGAAATTGGATTGAAAAGCCCAAAACTCAGAATTGGCAAAATTGGGAACCAGTGTTATTAACCTTAAGAAGTTAATACGTAAATAAGATTCGAGTTTTAAATTATGACAATCGCAACTTATTAAGTTAATATAATCAAAATTATGGTCCAAGGATGTGAGAAATCGGGTTAGAAGGGTCAAATTGAGTCTCGGCTGGCGTGTGCACGATGGAGGCTCACTGTAGGCTTGACCTGCACGCGACCCGAGTGCAAAAAATAGAATGATGCACCTGAGGCATGCTGGAGGTGTGCCTAGGGTGCATGTTGGCATAATCGCGCTAACAATACACGCCCGATGAGCGCTTGAGCACAGATTTCCTCGTACTGCGTCGCTCGACTATCGCTTGAGTGCTAGTTTGTTATAAAACGCGTGAGTGTTTTATTTTCACATTATTTTTTGGTTTTCAAACAGGAAGGAGAGAGAGAGAACGCGAAGGAGAAGAGAGAGAAGGAGGAGATCGACACTTTCGAGTCCGAATCTGGCTTAAAGCTAATTAGAAAAGTTGTAGATCGGGTTGAGACAAGTATACTCATACCCTTATTTTTCGTTTATTTGCACTTTAGTTTTGTTTTTTTTTTGTATCATCGTTCCAATATCCGATTAAGTTTATATTTTATATTACCTATGACTTCAGCATTATATGTTGATTTCATGTCTGATTTCATAATTTTGACCAGTTTTCAAACGTGGAACCCTAACCCCACGCCCTTAAAAATTTTACCGTTTATTTTGAGATTTTTGCATAAATTAACTCTAGAATATCTTTACCTTTTTTTGGTAAGTATAAAATATCTTTACCGATACCTTGAATATGTTAATTTATCAATTAGGTGTCCGATTCGGTAGTTTTATATGAGATTATGCTTGCTGGAAACCCTAACTTGTGTCTCCTTTGATTTTACCTGAATTAATTGTAATTTATACATTATTTGGCTTTAGATATTTGGTATTTGTTCACATATATTTTGTATATATTATTTTACGGGTTCTAAAAATATTATAAGACGTAAGTTGATATATTTATCCATATGTACGATATATATGTTATTTTGTATATGTTCCGAAAATTAAGTTGTATACGTTTACGAAGGGATTTATCGTCCGAAAGTTCTAAAGTTATGTTTGGCTCATGATGGTAAGAATTTTTATTTTTTTCATACTTTATGATGACCATCAATATAATTTAAATCATTTAAAAATATAAATTAATAAAAATTATGCAAATTATGAGAAGTATAAGAAGGGAATTCCATGATATGTTATGTTTGATGAACCATTCTCTCGAAGTGAGAATAATATTTTATAAATAAGTATGAAATTTTCTAAGAAGAAGTAATTATAGTATTCAAATTACTGTATTTGAAGTATGAACCGTTCTAAAGTATGGACCAATCATTTGTATTTCAAATTACAGTATTCTCTCACATGCCTTAGGATGTTACTGTGGAAGCACGAGGACTACCCTAGGACCACAGGGATGTGGTGGGATATGTAATATGGACTCATATATCGGATTAAAGGTATACCACTCGCCACGGGGTATTATATGTGTAGAAGTAAACACATTTCTTTCCTCATTTTACCGCACCGTTAGTTGGTAAGGCCTACTGGCCCTGATCTGTAAAGATAAGAGAATTTCTGTATATTTTAGAACCTAAAGAAAAAATAAGTAAAACAGGAAAGATAAATATATTTCAGAAAGTACATTTAATCACATTTCATATATATGCATCCATAGATATTGCTTCTATTAACTTCCCTATTTTATTTTGAATATATTGTATATTATTATTGATTATATTATATTTGTTGAACATTTGACTCACCATTACTATTTTTTCTTACCTCTAGATGAGTATAAGCTTATACCCGATAGGGCGGGGGTAGAAAATTGGAAGTCAGCTTGGCGCAAAGACTTGGAGGATGGTCTTACGGACTTAAATTTTTTAATTTTATACCTTATGGAATACTTTTATATATTATTAATGAACATGTACTTGTATATGGACAATGGACTAATAGCTTAGTTTTCACTGTGTATGTGACAGATGTATATATTTTCGTAGGTTATTTATGGTTTGTATACAGATACCTGGTGACATTTCTTTGTCTGCTGTTGTATTCAGAAACGCAATATTGGGGCCTCGAATATATTGTGGCCATATGGATTATGTGTTGTGATTATTTTGTTAAACATTGTATACTGTACAGGATTTTGTAAAGGTTGTATCAGCTTAACGGCCGTTTTACTGTCAAAATTCTATCAAATTTTGGTTAGAAAAAACGTGGTCCATCACATGGATATTTCAAATATTTGGTATTTATTCATATATATTTTGTATTTATTAATTTTATGTGTTTTGAAAATATTATCGGATGTAAATAATGATATTTAATCGCATATCCGTTATATATGTTATCTTGTATATGCTTAAAAAATTATGTTATATGCATTTGTGAAGAGATTTGTTATCTAAAAGCTCTAAAGTTATGTTTGTCTCATGATGGTAAGAATTTTTATTTTTTTTCACACTTTATATTGATTATGGATGTAGTTTAAGTCACGTGAAAACTTAAACTTATAAGAATTATACAAATTATGAAAAGTATAAGAAGAAAATTCCATGATATTTTTTGTTTGATGAATCGTTCTCCCAGAGTGAGAACAACGTATTATGAATAAGTATGAAATCTTCCCAAGAATAAGTAATCATAAAATTTGACAAGAAAATTATAATTTAGAGGGTAGTATTTTCTAACATGTCTTAGAATATTACTCCGAAAGTGCGAGAACTGGTCCAGGCCACGGGGGACATGGTGGCATATATTATGGCCTCATATATCAGGCTAAATGTATACTACTCACCATGGGGTGTTTAAATTGTGAGGGGTTTGTGCCTTAGAATGTGTGGGAGTATACACATTTCTTTTCTTGTTCGACCGTACCATTAGCTAGTAATGCCTACTGACCCTGATCCGAAAAAATAATAAAATTTATACATGTTTTAGAATCTAAAAGAATTAGAACTAAAATGAGAAAGATAAAGTTATTTTGAAAAATATATTTAATAATGTTTTATGTTCATGCTTATATCATGCTCCTATATCCCTCATCTACATTATTTTAAGTATATTGCTTATTTTCTTTGATTATATTGTACCTTACTGAGTGTTTGGCTTACCATTACTATTTTCTCCTCTTTAGATGAGCATTTGGCTTACTGAAGTTGGTGCCACGGATGTAGTTGTGGCATTTTAGATCATGTGTGTTGTCTGTTGTGGATATATATATGTGCTATATGAAAATTTTGTACAGGTTGTATCAGTTTGACGGCCGTTTTACAGCTAGAATCATGCCAATTTTTGGTTAAAGAATATGATATATCACAGTTGGTATCAGAGAAGAGATACCTTGGGTTGGATCTGAATCTCATGCGGAAGTTTAGATTAAAGTAAGAGGGATCGAATAAGTAGATGAAGACGTAGGATGATTGAGTTAGACCGGATAGTTCTAATTATCCTAATTTAAATGATTTAGGCTAGAGCTAAGTTAGGATCAGTAATTAAATTTAATTGTCTAGTAGCGGTATCCTAGTTAGTGTCTTGATCAAGTTAAGTTAATTCACTTAGTCTAGGACTAAATTAGGATCAATTAACTATATTTGACCGCATAGTGTATAGTGTCATAGTTAGTTTTCAAGTATCATGATCTGACCTAAATTGTTCTTATTTCAGAGAGAGTATTAGCAATGGCACCTAGGCGAAGAGCTTCGCATGGTGGTGGCCATCCGTAGGATCGAGAGGCGGTGTATTTGAACATTCTTGGAAGGATAGCAAATTTTATGAAGGCTATGGGGCAATGCAATTTATCTCCAATTTCAGTTTCGGCTCTAGTTCAAGCCCTTGGAAATCTCAGAGTGTCTGCTTTTGACCGGTTTGTTAATGAAAGAGTCCCCGAATTTGTGGGGGAATCGGATCCAGTAAAGGTGGACACTTGGCTCGAACAGACTCAAAAAGGTGTTTGCCGTTATTCGGTGTTCAGAAAAGGAAAAGGTTTTGTTCGCCACGCATCGTTTGGAGGGTGAGGCCCATCATTGGTGGGCTATGAAGAAAAGAACTATAGGAGTCCTCGAGAATAAAATCACCTGGGCTATGTTTGAAACTGCCTTTATGGAAAAGTTTTTTTTCTTTTAGTCTACGTGAGCAGAAAGAGGAGGACTTTATCCGATTGAGGTAAGAAAATCGGACAGTGGTTGAATATGATACTTAGTTTATGGAGTTATCCTAGTGTGCTTCAAATATGGTGGAAGATGAAGAAAGAAAAGCAAAGAAGTTTTTGCAAGGTCTGAGGGTCGATATTCACAAATGGTTGGCGACATTAAAATTTTTGACTTATGCTGATGTGTTGGATCATACCCTGATCCATGAAATAGAACTCCAGAAGGAGGGGTTCTTCAAGAGAAAGATGTCTTGGCAAAGTGATCGGAGTATTAGTTCGGGTGCGAAGGCTAGTACTAGTACAGGTTTGAGGAGACCGCCAAAGAAGGCCAAGCAATTATGGCGGGAGAAGAAGGTTAGGCAGCCCGTACTGACCTTATAGGTTTCAGCAAATTCCTACCTCCATTGTGGGAAACAACATGGACATAAAGTCTTATTACAAGTTATTGGGCGTGTGCTTTAATTGTGAAAAAAGGGGACATTTGATTAAAGATTGCCCCTATCGGAAGAAAGCACTTATGTCCAAGCCCACTGTATCGGGCAAGTCACATGCGGTAATGGTTAAGGAAGCTAAGGTATCAGACAGCATAGCGGGAGGTAAGATCTTTCAATTTTAACGTTTCAGTATATGTGTTGTTGGGATTCTAAATTTATATTTTTATATTGTGTTTCCCGAGTTTATTTTTTATTTGGGGACCATAGACTTGTGTTAGTTATATCAATATCTATGACATCTTCTGGGGTCCGTAGATATAATTGGTTGGATTGAATCAATTTGTTTTGTGGTTCTGATCCTTGATATGCTATTAGTGATAATTTGGTTGGTGAGTCACCATGCTGGTATGGATTGTGTTGGTAAGGATGTTATACTTTGTAATCAAATTGTAAAATTTTCAGTATAAGGCAGAGTTGGTCGATGTATCAGAAAATTAGTATCGTTGTACCTACAAGTCATTTAATGAGGATATGTGTCTACTTTATTTAACATATAAGACCACATTTGGAAGTCATCTTGTGGTCACTAAGAATGTTTGACTGTGTAAGAATTTGAGGATGTTTCTTAGAGAAAAAGATTAGGCTACTTTATTGTTTGATCTATAATTCGAGATTGTGTTGATATCGACACCAATTTTTAAGGATTCTGTATAGAATCGGGAAAGAATCAGTTAGGTGCTGCTGTGAGATACTTTAGAACCTTAGGATGAGTAAAATAAACCAATGAGGTTATTTGTTGATGACCAAAAAATTAGGTTGTTAGGAGGATTAATGGTTTGATAAGCAGGCGCCATGAATTAAGAGGTGATTTATTTTATTTATTACATAGGCTTGATAATTTCTAGGGTCGAACTGTATCTACAGTATTGTTAATCATGGATAATTGAGAGTTGTGCCCATGGTAGCATTCAGGATAAACATACAGCCGTTACAAGTTCAGGTAATGTCGTTGGGTTTGTAGATTCGTTGGTATTTTTGTGGATTTTATGGGTTACATCTTTTGGCCATATTTAAGTCAGTTCTATGATAGCCTTATCGATGAATTCAAAGAATCATGGGGGTGTATAATTCTGTTGAGAATTGTATTATGGATTAGGAAGGTCGTTAGCCATGTGTTCAATTGAATAAAGAACGCGAGTTTGTTTAGGGAAAGTCTTCTGTTGGGTATGAAGTTTCTTCGACAGTATGAATGTGGTTCTGTAGAGATTTGAGCAATAGCTAATTAGGAATAAAAACTGATTGATGTCGTGAAGGTGTGAGTTTTTCTTGGTTCTTGCCGGATCCAGTAAGTTATTCGTTAAGTGTTCCTCAAGGATTGAAATGTCCGCGGGGCGTTTGGCTTGGAAACGATCGGTATTTGTCGGAATAAAATATGTGGGGATAGCTTTCAATGAATGAAGGGTGAATTATCGACCATGTCGTTTGAGTTGATCCCTAACAGACTAAGTGAATTACAGTAGAATACGATGCCTTTGAGAAAGACTTAGGGTTGTATTTTCCTACATCGTATGTGGGTGGTTACCCTTGGGTTAAGTGGGTGAGAAATTCATGATCAGAGTTACTCCACCTATGGTTTGGAGTTAGTAATTGAGGTCTTTGTTTTGAGAATTTATAGGTATCACTTATGGAGATAGTTATTGTTTAATTAATTCTAAAGGATTGAAGAGTGTCATGCCTCGATACGCCCGCAAATATCCAAATTCAAGAGCTTTCAAGAGACCCCTATTTGTCCAAAGAGCCTCTACAGCGGGTGCAACCTCCATATTAGACTCAAAGCCCACAATCTTGCATCATCATGCATATCCCTCATCATTGTATCCTTTCATCTTTTGAGGAAGATTACTAATTTGAGCGTCGGAAGATAAATCGGAGAGTGAGTCTTATCAATCATTTAAGCTCTTTTTCATTTATTGTGGTATGCAGGATCTAGACCACAGAGGACGGAGACCAAATCCACTTCAATTAAACCCAAAAACCAAGCGATACTCTAATCCGTTAACAACCCGTATTTAGGACACATCATTAGTGTTGTCTATGGGAATGCGAATGAAAAGCCTAACCACCATCCACACAGAAGAAAATATGGTTAACACTAGAGCCCATACCAATACTCTGACCAAAGACGTTGTCCCCTATGGTGATGACCCCTCAGCGAGTAGCCATGCAGAGGAGTGATCAGTGCCTTTCATGCACGCGCTCGCCGACCAGGTGGATAACATATCCCAAATTCTTCAAACCATTTGCGTGTGCCGACATAGGCTAGGGGCTTCTTGTTCTACTACTCACACTTCGGCATAAAAACCAAAAAGCCAGAGGAAGAAGCAACCGGTTGGCAAGGCAGGATGCCCGGACGACCTTGTAGCCCGAGTGGCTTCAAGCGACGGGGTTTGGTCCTATTTGGAGGGCCGGCTTGGTCGCAAGACGCTGGATAAGAGCTTAGAGTGGCGAAATCCGTGTTACTAACATGATGAATAGAGGCCCCTGACTCGAGAAGGGGCCTAATACAATGTCTAACTGACTAGCGGCAGCAGCTGGCCAGCTTCATGCCACTTGCCAAACCACTCAGAGTTGAGGACCTACCCCAATGCAAAAAGGGCTACAGTCTCCCCGCGAGTGGAGGAACGAGGGGAAAATATATGACATCACATGTTTAAGGGAGACGTTGGCGGACTCTCTGCAGATCTGAGACAATTGCCATTCACGATGGAGATCCGGACGTAGCCACTTCCTTAGAAGTTTAAGATATCGGTCTTGGAACCCTATAACGGAAGCACTGGTTCGATGGACCACCTAGACCATTTTTGCACCTTGCTAAGCTTCTAAGGCCTGGGCAAGGCCGCTATGTACTTTCCACTGACCCTAAAAGGGGACGCCCAAATTTGGTTCTACCGCCTATAGCCAAATTTAATCCAGACGTTTCAGGAGTTTGCCAATAACTTCCTGACTCAATCGCCTCCAACCGGAGGGAGGAAAGACACCCTTGGCACCTCGTCCATATCAAGCAGGGGCCCAACAAAAGTTTGAGGAGCTTCCTGACCCAGTTCACCACGGAAGCCCACTGGATACCCCAGCTGACTGACAAGGTGAAGCTGTGCACATTCATATCAACTCTGGAGTCGAGCGAGTTTGTTAAATATTTAGCCCACAAAAACCCCTAGACCTTCTGTGAAACCGAAGCCATAACCCGTGCTTACATGAAAGCCGAAGAGACCAATGAGGCTAAGCACCTGGAGCACGGGGACCACTTACACCAAGGCTCGCCGAATGAAAGAAAGAGAAATGAAGACCGCTTTAACTCTTGGGATCTAAGGAAGTAGCCCAAGGTGGAGCCAGGAGCCCAGAGGGAGTTTGCACCCTTGAATCTAACCCCTTTAAACGACTCATGGACCAATATTCTCAGGTAGATCAGAGAGAAATTTTTTTGGAAATTGCTAAAGTCAGCCAAGAATCCGGAGGGAGGAGATCAGATGAAGTACTGTCACTACCATTAATCTCTGGGCCACAGTGCGGAGACCTGCTAGACCTTGCAGAAAGAGGTTGATGAGCTCATCCGAAGGGGACACCTGACCAAATTCTCACAAAACCTAGAGCAAAGGCTCAACAGAGCAGGTAAAGAAAGTATGGAGTAGCAGTAGCTGAGGAACCAAGTCGTCATCGGAGTGGTCAACATAGTGGCAGCCTAGCTGAGCCACCCCTCACACTAGTTGGGGACCGCCTCAAAGAAATCAAGGGTAGAAGTTAAGAACAATATCATTAGTTTTAGTAAGGAAGATATGTTATATGTAATGACTCCCCACTCTGACCCTCTGGTTGTATCCATACTCGTTTCAGATAGTACAGTCGATTACCAGCTAAAATAAGTTTTATTGATAATAAAAGTTTATGTGATTTGCTTTACTTGGATGCCTATTTTAAATTAGGATTAAAAATGAGTCAGCTGAAATCGGCCAAAAACTGCCTCTACGGATTGAACAATGAATCGGTACCCGTTCAAGAAACCATCCAACTAAAAGTCAACCTGGGGACGTACCCCAAGATGGCATTAGCATACTGACACTCCTGATAGTTAACCTGCATTCGGTCTATAATACCATCTTAGGCCGGCCCTGCCTGATCGTGTTTGGGGCTGTAATATCAATCACTCACTTAAAGATGAAGTTTCCTACGGCCTGTGGCATTGGGGAGGTTCTCGGTAACCAAGCAATAGGCCAGACCTGCTACATGTCCCAAGACACCTAGGCCATTTCGGACCGACAAATAGAGGACTTCAATCATAGAGACGAATTAACTCTGCAGCAAGCCCAAGCTGGTGAGACGACCAACCACATTTCTTTGGACCCCGATAATCCAGAGAGATGCGTGCAAATAGGGGGCTCACTTACTAGACCCCTGTGAAACCAACTAATCACGTTCCTCTGGTAGAACTCTGATATTTTTGCACGGATTCCCGCCGACATGTATGGGATTCCAATTGAAGTGATGGTCCACAAGTTGGACCACGATTTGGGTCACAAGCCCGTCAAGTAAAAGTGGAGAAACCACTCCATCGAAAAGCTCATTGACATCCGAGAGGAGGTGAAGAAATTGCTTGACGATGGCTTTATTAGGAAAGTCTAGTATCTGGCTTAGCTCTCCAAAGTAGTCATTGTCAAGAAGAACAATGAAAAGTAGCGAATGTGCATCGACTTTACCAACGTGAACAAGGTGTGCCTAAAAGATAGTTTCCCGCTACCCAAGATCAACCTACTAGTCAACACCACCTCTAGGCATGAATTACTCAGTTTCATGGATACATAACCAAATTACAACTAGATCCACATGAGTCCCAAGGATAAGGAGTATACTTCTTTCATGACAGACTAGGGAACATACTGCTACAATGTTATACCCTTAGGACTGAAGAACGCGGGCCCTACATACAAGTGACTCGTGAATAAAATGTTTGAAGCCCAGATTGACCACAATATGGAAGTATACGTAGATTACATGCTTGTCAAAAGTAAAACAAGTGACGAACATATCCGTGACCTCAACGAGGCTTTCGGGGTGCTCTGAGTACACTAATTGAAGTTGAACTCAACCAAATGCTTCTTCGGTGTATCCCCAGAAAAATTTCTAGATTTCATCATTTACGATGGGGGATCGAGGCAAACCCCAAAAAGATAAAGGTGAACATGGATATGAGCCTATCGAGGATCATGAAGGACGTTCAGACGCTGACCGGCAGACTTACAGCACTCTCCCGCTTCCTTGCAAAATCCCTGGACAAATACCTCCCCTTCTTTAAGGCCTTGAGAGGAACAAAGGCGAATGGCTTCCAATGGATGGCCAACTAACAGGCTGCCTTTAAGGAGCTAAAGGGGTACCTAACCAGTCCCCTCTCCTGACATCCCCAAAAGAAAGCGAGGAACTGCACCTCTACTTGGTAATTTCAGAGGTGGCATTGAGCTCAATGTTGATCAGGCAGCAATTTGATGTATAGCGGCCGGTCGACTATGTCAGTAAGACTTTGATAGGCCCCAATACCCGCTACACTCACGCCAAAAAGATCACGCTGGCACTCGTTTATTCTGCTAGGAAATTGTGGCCCTACTTTCAAGCACATAAAATAGTTGTCTTGACGGATCAGCCATTGAAGGGAATCCTACAAAAACCTGATATGTTAGGATGACTAGTCAAGTGGGTTATTGAATTGGGTGAGTTCAATGTAAAATTCAAGCCAAGGCCGACTATAAAAGAACAAGCTCTGACAGACTTCATCATCGAGACCATGACCACGATTTTGAGCACCATCACCCAAGCAAAATTGACTGCTAGCCGAAGATGCTAAACTAGACCCTCCATGTAGACTTGTCCTTGACTCACTCTCTCAATGGGGCCAGAGTGATTCTGATGACCCCCGACAGATTGGAGATGAGATACTCATTGAAGCTCGGATTCCCAATTACCAACAATATTGTTAAATATGATGTCCTACTTGTCGGGTTGTGACTTGCAAAGGAATATTTGGCAAGGAACGTATCGGTCTTCAACGACTTAGAATTGATCATCAACCAAGTCCGCAAAAGCTTCGAAGTGTCTAGCTCTTTACTCGCTAAACACCTTGCTAAAGTAAGGAGTATGGCCCAAAGGTTTAACAAGGTCGTGATGGTGCACATCCCGAGGGAGGACAACTAGAGGGCCAACCAGCTAGGGAGGGCTGCCGCTGCCAAAAGCCCAAAATACTACTCGAGAGACATGCGAGAGGTCTTGACCTCCCTAAGCATAGAAGAATCCTAGAAAATAGTGTTACAAGTTTCTGATAATGAAAACTAGATGTCGTCTTATTGGAGGTATATCATGAATGGTACCCTTCTAGAAAATTCAGATGACACTAAGCACATAAAGAACATCGTCGGCTGGTACATCATTATGGATGGAAGGTTGTACCGTTGAGGGCACTCCAGCCTCTATTTGTAGTGTCTCATGTCAAAGGAAGCCGACTATGCGTTAAGCGAGGTGTATCTTGATATCTATGGGTCACACATCGGGGGTAAGAATCTTACCTTCAAGATAATGTACCAAGGCTATGATTGGCCAACCATGAAGAAAGATGCCATGGACTTCGTGAAAAAGTGTGAGAACTACTAGATCCACGATAACCTGCCCCATCAACCGCCCACAGAGCTGAGGAGCCTTTAGGCCCCTTGTCTATTCGCGTAATGGGGCCTTGACATATTCGACCATTTCCTGATCGCATTTGGGTAAAGATAGTTCATCAAAGTAGACATCGAATACTTCACGAAGTAAGTCAAAGCTTCCTTATTGGCTTGAATTACCAAGAAAAATGCCACGGAGTTTGTTTGGCAAAACATTATCTGCATAATCAGGATTTATGAAGTCATCATGACCGACAATGGAAGCGAGTTCACCGGAAAGTGTTTCACTAAATATTGCATAAGTTTAAACGTCTGATTGGTCCACACCTCGATTACCTATCTACAAGCAAATGGGTAGGTGGAGGTTATCAATCGAACCCTATTACATGGGTTGAAGACCAAACTGAAAGACGCTGGGGGCTCCTAGGTGGGCAAGCTACCTTCCGTGTTGTGGTCATATTGGATTACACCGAAGGAGCTGACACGTGAGACACCCTTCATTTTGTGCTACGGAACTGAGGCCGTCATCCGAGTTGAGATCGGACTGCCATTCTTTGGGTTGAGGGCTTTGATTCACTCAACAATTCCCAACGACTCAAAGAGCACCTTGACTTGCTTAAAAAAGCACAAGACATGGCCAAGGTGGGATAGCCACCTATCAATAGTGGATCACCTAGTACTACAACAAAAAGGTGAAGGCTTGTCAATTCAAGATGGAAGACAAAGTTCTACAAAGTATAGAGGTCACGGGTAAGAACGCTAATAGGAACAAGCTCTCCCTGAATCGAAAAGGCACATTTATTATCTTTGCTATCTTGCAAAATGGCTCATACAAGCTTCGCGCCAAAATAGTAAATTAGTCCCAAGGATGTGGAACGTTGTCCACTTTAAGAAGTATCACTAGTGATATCTTATTGAACCCAGGTAGATCCGACATGCATTACCAAACATGCTTGTAAAAGTGTATCACATTTAATAAAGTGACCTGCTTGCTTGTTTACTGATTGTTAGCTGTTGTTGATTATTATTTCTTATTTGTCTATCCATATGAATGATTGTAGGACGTTTTATAAGTTTGAGCGACCAAGGCTGCCCCTAAGTTAGATGAATTCTCATTCACCTGTTACTAAATCTCAATCATGCACTTAGCAGCCAACACAAGGTCGAATTTGAATCTCGGTCCAGCACAAAGCGGCCCTCACGTGGTGAAATTTGAACCTCGATCTAGTATCGAGCGACCCACACATGATCGAATTTGAACCTCAATCTAGTACCAAATGGCCCATACGCAATCAAATTTGAACCTCGGCTCCACTCTGAGCGGCCCACACGTGGTCGAATTTGAACTTCAATCTCACACCAAACGGCCCATGTGTGGTCAAATATCAAAACCTTAGGGGCTTCTCAGCACTAGTGCGGCGACTCTTCTTATAGGGATGAGCACCGTCAGATGATGATGGTCAGCAAGTTAGGATCTAATGTGTAAGAATGGTGTCCCATAGAGAGATGACTTCAAGTGATTGCACGCAAACGACGACCTTAACTCCACCAAAGTCGGGCCACGACGGTGATAACGCTTAGCCGACAAACAATAGTATATGGATAAAACTATATAAAAATATAAAAAATCATGAGAATGATTAGGAAAAATTCTCTTTTATTCATTGCTAAAATTAGACTATATAGACTTGTCAGTGTTATATACATATACAAAAAAAAAAGAGAGGAAAAAATGCTACCCTATGGTTGGGGGATAGCTGGAGGGCACGAAGAGATCAGATCGGACTGGCACTGGGCACCCCTGTTCCACGGGTCAA
The DNA here is from genome assembly GCA_028571085.2 of Nepenthes alata. Taxonomy (NCBI): domain Eukaryota; kingdom Viridiplantae; phylum Streptophyta; class Magnoliopsida; order Caryophyllales; family Nepenthaceae; genus Nepenthes; species Nepenthes alata. Next base: position 13,587 of record JAOVVI020005610.1, read on the forward strand.
AAAAGCTAGAAGGAAAAGCAGGGTTCATGAGGGAAGCAATCTGTCGACACAAGTGGATGCCATCCAAAAATCTGGCATTCAGAGCCTGGCCCACTTCCTCCGGGCTTCACCGAGTTGTTTAGCTGCCTGCAAAGCATCCTAGGAGATCGGCAAGGTGCTATTTGGCTACTTACAAAGCATCCCGGGATCTCTATAGCTCCTCCCTGATCTCGGATAGCTGAAGCTCAAGACTGGAGACTCGCTTTTGGCATTGTTATTCCTTGGAGGTGGCGGCATCCTCCCGGCCCTACATCTCCTCAACTGCATGTGGGTCAACCTGCGTCTGGCTCAGACGATGGACCTCCTCTTCTAGCTGACGTATCTTAGTTGACCGCTTGTACAAGTGCACCTGCAAAACTTGCATCATTTTGTCATCCTGCAAATAGAGAAAGAGAAGGAGATTAAGCCTGGCCGTTTCTAATAAAGCAAAACATTCTCAGAAACTTGACTGGATGAAGTGTAGCACAGTAGTCATGATACTCAAGGGCACCCTTTATGAAGACGACAGAGTGGATGCCGGCTTCGACCGAGGGTGATTTAACACAGGAGCTGCCAGACACTTCAGACGGGACGCCTCCAAGGTCATCGTCGCCTCAGCGTTGCCCCTCGATTGAACCTCCACTAGGTGGGCCACATCGAGACCCTCTCTAGCTGACTCAAAAGAATAACCAGGCATTGTCTGCACCAATAAAGAAGAAACAATTGTAGGGGCCTCTTGCTGGTCCTCATCCTGTGCCTCCTGCTGGGCCTCCTACAGGGCCTAAGTCGGCATGATAATTCGCTCAGTCAGCCCCCCACCTCTAGCTTGCTCAATTCACCTACACCAAGAGCAGCGGGTCCACCGGCCATAGCTGCTCCGACACCAACCTCAGTGGTGCCAACATTTGAGGGTGCAATGGGGGCTAGTCCCTTAGATGACTCTCCCAAGCTCAGCATCCGCTCCACCATCGGCAGGCCCTAGGCGGCAAAAAAAGAAGAAGAAATTCCCAAAAATGATGTCGTCCACCTTTGAGATGCATTCTCAGAAGGATCCCTGATATATAGGGTTTTAGCCTTCCTTTTGGGTTGAGTAGGCGGAGGAATGGTGGCTCCCATATCCTTCAAGGGAAGACCCCACTGGGCCAGCACAAGTGCCTCAATAGATAGGAGATGGTCCTTCTTGAAGTCACTCATATTTACTCGGACCAGCTCCGTCAATAGCTTAACAAAGTCCACCTCCTCGGGTGAGGCCTTATCAGTGAAGGATATCGACACGATGCCCAACTTATTGGAGAGGACCTAGTCGGGGGTGACCTTGACAAAGAATAACAAGCTCTTCTGGTTCTTCACAGAATTGGGGATCATCTCGCTTATGTGCAGGTCCCTAGGAGACAGTGAGATCCAGTCTCCGTTCTGATAGAACTAGAAGATTACCTTCATAGCTACTGCATTCAATATCCTCCCATGGTGACGGAGGAATAAGCAAAGGGATCACAAATACCTAATGGCATTGGCATGGAATCTTGCGACCAAGATTCCGTGCAACTCTCTCGGGAGAGGGAAGCAAAGACCACTCCACAGATGTGCCTTATAAATGGTGACAGACCTGTTCAGAAGAAAATAGGCACTATCGTACTCTCGTGGCACAGTGAATGGAATCACACTCGGAATACCGTACTGAACATACAAAGTCTCAATATTGGTGGCTGTAAGAACGGAGAAATTGTACCAGTAGTGGGAGCCAAGGGAATGAGAAGGTAGTGGAGAGAAAACGACTCATGAAGAAGAAGAGTGGGAGATAATGGCGAAGGGGCATCGCTTTATGAAGGGCATCGTTAAAAATTTGAAGCAATACCTCAAAAATGCACACTCAGAAAGACTTGCCATGTGCTAGCGTTGGGGGATATCCAGGCACGCCAATTATCTAGTGCCATTAATGATAGCTTGTCGTCATATGGACAATGGACACTTGGTAGGACAGGACAGGTCAAATATCTAGACGATATAACCTCTCAGGTTGCTACACTTCACTTTTCGAGGATGACAAATCGGTGGCGAGCAGATATGATAAATTTAGAACCGGATTGACGAGCTAATGATCCACTCTAGAATTCAGTTGTTTTGACTGGTCAATGATCTAGTCTGGTATATGACTTGCCTAACTAATCAGCGACATAGTGTCGATTTGATTGGTTAACAATCCTGTATAGCCCTAGGACTCACTGGCAGTAGTCCGGCTGCAGATCAAACAAACAGGTCCTCAACCAATCTAGCCTCCAGCTGGATTGACAAGTGTGCAGTCTAGTTTGGCCTCCAGCAAGACTGATGGATACTCGGCCCAGTCTTGCTTCCAGCCGGACTAATAGATATTCAATCCAGTCCGGCATTAACACAAAAAAGGGCATCCAGAAAACAAAAGATGGAAGTAATATGAACAAAAACAGTTGCCAGTTCCATTCATTAATTTTCCTTTACTAAAATACAAAGCTTGCAAAGGCGGACATGTAACATAGAGGAAGGTAACCAAAAAAGCGTACATGGAACGACAATTCAAATGCAAAAAACTCAACTCAACTGTAACAAACCCGAATAAGAGACCGACAAGACTCTGACAAGTAGCCAAACACAACCCATGATAACAACAATTTATGACATGTCAGAATAGAGGCTCTTCATGAAGAGAGGCCGCCATCTAGGCAGAGTCAGAGTGAAAAAAAGGTCTCACCC
>JAOVVI020005611.1:0-16330 GCA_028571085.2 Nepenthes alata
ATGACTAATATTATTGAAAGGTTTAGTAAGCATCTCAGGTTCTTTTTAGTCCGTTTAAATGTTGCCCGGCCTGTTGGAAAAATTGTCGGAAGGCCAGCTTGATACAGTCCGGCCTCATGAGATCCTGTGTAAAAGAAAAGAAAAAAATTTTATGCCCAGTAACATTATTTACTTTTTAGACCTGACGTCGACTGTATTGTGTAATTAAGTACGGGCTGTCACAGCTACTGACTGAGGTACATAATGGCTGAGGTGTAATTTTGTTCGTAGCTGTGGTTCTGAGGTGCTTTCTCCAGAGATGTATGGTGGGTTTTACTATGGGACGAGATACCTTCTTTCCACACTGCCCAAGGCCGTGGTGCTGCAATTTGTCCAAGTCCAAAAGGGCGAGATGCTGCCAATAGCCGAGGATGTTGTTTTGCCCGAGATGATGTGGGTAGCGATGCCTGAATAATGGCCGAGAGCAAAATCAGTTCGAAGTCTTTATTGCTGCCCTTTGGGATATAGCTTGCTCTAAACTTGGAACGATTGCATTTTGGCCGTTTTCTTTCCTTCATTTTTCTTATTTCGGTCTCATGTTTTTTTACCGGTCTTTTGACTTTAGTTTCTTTGGGTTCGAGATATATATCACGGTGCTTGGGGTTTGCCCCTGTGTCGTTCTACATTCAAGTCGGCAAAACACTTGGAGATAGAATATTGATTTTGTATTTTTTATTTTTTCATTAATAAATTTTTTTCTTACTTACCAAAAAAAGAAAAGAAAATTACAAAAGAAATCTATATTCTATCACCAAGTGTTCAACTTTGGGGTAGAACAGAGAAGCTAGGGTATCCCCTAAGCACATGAGACTAGTCATAGAAATCAAAAAAAATCAAATAAAATCAAGTTTCCATCTGCAGCTACTAAAGCAATGAAATCCTGCCCAAATTCGCACACACACCCAGCCATTATGCACATGGGACAATAACGTGCTCATCCCAAATCATCAGTATCCATTCAACAAGCAAGTCCTCAATGCAGACTTCTCGGTCCATTGCAGCCGCCATGCCAGAATGCAGCATAATTAGGGTATTAAGGAGAAATAATGGCAGTGTCTCCATCAACCACCTGGGGGGGAATTTGTGCTCCGTACAAACCACTGGTCGATCCCTCTAAACAACAGCAGACCAAGAAACAGAGGATTTTGACATAGAGGAGGAAGGGCCATTACCTGGAGGGAGGCTGATGCCGTCTTCAGAGCCGTTCGCATCCGCCAAAGTCTCATTCGAAGCAACCCAGGGGGAGGCATCAAAGAAGGAGAGGGCGATGGAGAAGGATGCGGCAGAGAGTCTGTGGGTGGAGGGGAAGCCTCCTGAATACTCGAGGCTGAAACCTCGGAATCTACAGAGGTATCAGAGCTTGAGAGATTTTGAAGACAACCAAAGGCGTCTGCCTGATTCACCTTCTTTGCAATTAGTGGGAGGGCCAAATTGGAACTAGAAGGCAAACGAGTTGCTCCAAGCGGAGTCCTTTTTTACCACTGATGACCAGGAGGCAGTAGGGATTCCGGCATCAGATTCCTTAAAAGACACAGAGCCTGATGCAATCAACACACTTTTAAGTTTGATATCTGCTTCACCCACAGAGCTAGGGGCCAAATTTGGGCAAGGAAGAACCTTTCCAAGCAGAGGGCTGACATCAGCTACCTGATTTGAGTGCTCGCCAACAATAGAGCCTGTGGAATCCTCAGAGAGCAAATTAGATGACCCAGGGGAGCGCAACGAAGCAAAACGTTAGCAAACAGAAAGAGGGGGGAAATCTATGCCCGATGTCGAAGAGAAAACGCCCTTAATGGACGAAGATGGGTGTCGAGGAGAACCAGACGGCACTCCTAATCTGCCGTCCATGGCTATCGCCGGCACCGATGAGGCCCTAGGAGCCTCTTATCCAGATTCAAAATTTAAAATCTAGAGAGAGACGAGAGCTTCTCTCTCTAGAACGGTCCTCTCTCTCTCTCTCTCTCTCCTTCTCAAATAACTGTCCTAGCTCAAATTGGAGTCCCAAGGTATCGCCTTGTGGCCAAATTAAAACTCTCCAAACAGCGCCTTAAACATCTTAATCTTCAGCTGGGAAATATCCATGAGGAAGTTGCTCGATCATGGAAACATTTAGAGGATGTGCAACAAAGGTCGTCTAATTCTTGGGAGGAAAGGAATTACAAATCTGCATATGCACGGGAAATCGCTCGAGAGTTAGATTATCTTTTTTTAGTAAGTAAAATTTAATTAAAGTAAAATAAAGTACAAAATTATATTTTAATTCAAAATATTTTGCCAACTTAGAGGTAGAATATAGACGCTAGGGTATACCCCGAGTGCCTCCATGAAGCATTTCATGAAACAAAAATAAAACACACAAAGGGAAAAAAAATCGGCCAGAATTAACCAACTCCAAACCGGCCACGAGCCTATGGCCCAACCTAATAATATACCCAAACAGCTTTCCAAACCGGCAATTTCTTGTATACCGGGCGAAAAGCCAACCCGGCCTTTTACGACAAATCGGCTAAAAGCACACACAACCTCCTTGGTCATATTGGGCAAAGAGCAAACCAGCCACGAGTTAGATTATCTTCAGCAAAAAGAAAAACGAAACTAGTTAAAGGATGGTGATCAATGCACCAATTTTTCCTTTCGTGCGGTTGCTAGCAATTGTAACCGTAACCGCATTCTTAATTTAATCAAAGATGATGGATTTATACCCAGAGTCAAAGCGAGGTTCAGCAACTTATCCTCGATCACTTCACCCGTATTCTGGGTTCGAGTCGCTACCGAGATCCGTGTATTAAGGAAAGACTTCGCCCCTTTATTTTGCGGTCTCTTCCCTCTCCTCTCCAGGATCCTCTATGTCATCCAATTACTGATGAAGATATTCAGAGGGCTATTTTTTCCATTGGTGACTCAAAACTCCCGAGCCTAATGGCTTTTCAGCAAAATTCTTCAAGGAGGCCTGGGATATTATGGGGCCTTTTGTTATTGAAGCAGTTCATGATTTTTTCACCCATGGAAGGCTGCTCAAGCAAATTAATGTCTTGTGTATCTGCTTAATTCCAAAGGTTAAATCTCCCTCTAAGGTGGGTGACTTTAGACCCATTTCCTATTGCAATGTCATCTATAAAGTCATATCTAAAATCATTGCAGATCAAATCAAGCATGATATCCCCTTCCTTATCAATAGCTGTCAAACGGCTTTTGTCTCTCTAGGTTTTTCAAAATTCAAATTTCATCCACCTTTTGCGAGGGACTTTGGGTCATCACTGCTTGCGTCTGAGTCATCGATGGCCATGGCCGGTCCCCTTGAGACTTCGTCCGATCCTCCTCGGCCTTCTTCTTCTCCTCCCTTTTCCCCCTTTGCTTCTCCTCCGAAGGAAGTCGATACAAAATCCCTAGCCCAATCCTCTCATTCATTTCCCTTGCTGAAGAGGGATGAGTTTTCACACTCCCCTACCCCAGATGCATCCTTCTTGGAGCGTTTGAAGCCGATGGAACTCCACAACACCCCCCTGTCGGCGCAGCATGCCAAGTCCCCTGGCCCAGCCGAAGAAGTGGCTACTGAGCGATGGAGTATGTTGTCTCACTCTGGTCCTCAGTTCGATGTCGTTTCATCTTCCCCTGTTGCTGTCTCTGTTTCTTCGCGATTGTTCTCTGTCAATGTGCAGTCTAATCCCCAGGCCTCCTGGGCTGGGCTGTGACTCAATAAAAGGCGAAGCAGGGGGCAAGATAGGAGAAGGGCTGTGCTCTTGAACATCTGATTCAAGCTCACAGGCCACATCAGGAAGCTTGTAATCCATGAGAACAACTGAGGCCTCACGTGGAGTAGTTGCAGGAGCAGGCAGGCAAGAACTGGACACATTCACAACCAAGGGATTTGCACCCAAAATTGTGGGATACAGAGGAGTCAGAATGGGTGGGGAAGTAGGTTTTGCCCCTCGGGTGGGCTTAGAAATCCTGTTTGGCCTACATAGAGGAGTGGTATGACCAATGTTCTTACAGGAAGCACAACGGGGTGGCTTCCAATGGTACTTGACCTTTACCTCAACCACCGTGGCTGAACCTGTTTTAGATTCCTTGCCACAATTCAATCTGATTTTTGCGGGGAGGGGACCATCACCCATCACCTCAACACAAATACGTGCGTACTGCATATGCTTCATGCTCACTGTATTGGAATGCAGCTGAATAGGTTTGCCGACCCCACTAGCAATCCAACTAAGGCCTAAGGGGTCCAAAATTCAGCCGAGACATTAAGCAATGTGATCCAAATCGAAAAATTTTCATAATCTTCCTTAGACAAATCCATACTCGGAGTCCATTGTTTAAGGAAGAGGGTTTTCCTACAATGACCGAGGGACCATTTGCCAAACAAGAGTTCATTTGAGCGATAGATGCAAATCGGAAGAAGGAAAAACCATTTTCATCCCCGGCAAAATGACTGATAGAAAATCAAGCCTAGATTTTCCGAGCTATTGTGTTCACAACCTGAAAATGTAACGGCTTATCGATGAAATAGCCAACAAGCGTCGCCTCCCACAAGTTCAGGCTCTGCTAAATAACATCAGCAGGAGGAGAGAGGGTAACTACTTCCCTGTCTAATAATTGGGGAGGAAAATATTTAAGCTGAGAAGAGGGGCTTCTACCTGTGTTCTGAACAATAGCAGCCCAGGAGGCCTGGGGATTAGATGCGTCTATTGATCATAGCGGCTCATCAAGCTGTGGAGAGGTAGCTGCCTCTCCTGCCGAAGGCCCTGCTTTAAACTTCCTCAGGGGAGAGGACCATGACGTGGATGTTCCAACCTTTGATGATGTGGAACCGAAGAGGGCATTGATTGAGGCTCGGATTGCTGATATGGAAGGCTCGCCAAATTCTATCAGTAGGATTGTATCTAAAGTTGAGTGTTTGCGGAGGTAATTGGTAGAGATTAAAGCTTAGCATTACCTAGCATTGTCACCACAGCAACTACTTTGTTGCTCCCAGGAAGCCCATGGTTATGTTCCAGATGAGGCTTCTGTTGGGCGTGAGGCTGCTCCGTAGGAGGTGAGATTCCGAGGTGCTGTTGAACCCCCCTGCTGCCCTCAGGGACCTTCTGTCGGGTGGGTTGATGACACGCTTTCCACTGCTTCTGCTCCGGTTGAGGAGGTCATGGCCGATGAGGTTCTTTCTCTCGACCCAATGCTTCATGCCCTCTGGTTGTTACTGGAGGCAAAAGCTTTTCAGACATATCTTGATTCCTTCACTCCAAAATAAAGTCACATTGTGGAAGTTTTCATGACCAGCTGTTGGCTAGATGTAACTTAAGAGACGAGGGATGAGTTCAAATCATACTCTCATCTGGCTACGGTGGATCAGGATAGTTTTTTTGGTGCCTTATTTGAAGCCCTCAGATTGTTGGTGGTAGCTAAAACTACTCAACCACACATTGCTTCCTTATCACCTGATGGGAAGAAGGTAGTTTTTGGCTTTCTAGCTACTCTGCTGAAAATGACAACTGGATTTCAAAATTATAACTTTAGTGATCTGGATGAAATAGTGGCGGTCCTCCATATAATTGATGACTCTGCCCCGGCAATGAGCCTTCTTGGTTCCCCTAACGCCTCCAAGTGCTCACAGCGGCTGTTGGTTAATGATGTGTATTCCATCCATTCTCCCTCTGAGCAAGAAGGAACTTGGAAGTAAGCCAAGTCCCGGAGATAGCAAAAATATGCTTCCAAGAACAATAAGGGTTCCTCAGGAAAAAAGTGTCAGCCCGAAAGCCGCCTGAGAGCCGATTTGGCTTGAGGGTAAGGCTGGTTTGACTTTTGCCGTGATGTATATCACGGTATGAGATGCTATTGACCGTGGTTCTTTGTGGCCGTGGTGGTGTTTTGTCCGAGTTATGGATTTAGTGGTTGGAATTACTGACCGAGGTGATTTTGCAATTGACCGGGGTGATTTTGCCGCTATGTGGTCTGCCTCTATTTTATTACGACCGAGGTCTGTACTGTGGCCGAGATGTTCTTTGCCGAGATGTGTGCTAAGGGTTGAGATGGTTTTGACCGTGGCCCTTTTTGGCCGAGGTCGAGTTGTGTCTGAGGTTTGCTCGTTTGATTTTACGAAAGTATGAGGCCACCATATGTGCCGAGGGGTGATGCATTCTGCCCGAGGAGTGCATTTGCCTGTGTTGGTCTTTGTTTCTTATTTCTAATTGAGGTAAGAATGGCTGAGATGAGGTGTGCATGTGACGAGGCATGAAACTACAGATTTGTTCCTGTAATACGGTAGTCTGGAGTTATTTGCTTTGTTTTTTCTTCAAGTAGCAAACGGCCGAGATATCTGCTTTTGGCCGAGATGTCTGCAAGGCTGATGCTGCTTCAGGTAAATGACCGTGGTGGTGGTGCAAATGACCGAGCTGGATTTGTCCACCTATAATTCCGAGATGCATTTGACCGAGACAACTACTTGGCCGTGATTGCATATGTCAGAGATTAATTGCTTCTAGCAACGATGGTGATCCAGCTTTGGTCCGAGGTTGATGAATAGGGACTTTTATGTTTGTATTTTTGTTTTCATGACTTGTGTCATGATGCTCAGGGGTATACCCTTCCATCTATGTTCTACCTCAAAGTCGGAAAAACACTTGGAGTTAGAACATAGTTTTTGTACTTTCTTTTAATTAATTCCATTTAACTTATCAAAAAAAAAGTCAAACTGATTTTGTGCCTGGACGAAAGATTAGTGATAACATCTTGCTTGCTCAAGAGCAGTTGCACCATTATCATTCAAGAAATGGTACTTCGAGATGTGTAATGAAGATTGATCTTATGAAAGCTTATGACTTCGTTCAATGGGATTTTCTTACTGCTATGCTGGAATTGATGGAATTCCCTCCTTAGATGATCTTGTGGATTCAATAATGTATAACGACCACCGCTTTCTCCATTAACATTAATGATGAATTTGTGAGCTTCTTTAAAGGTGCTAAAGGGATGAGACAAGGTGACCCCCTATCACCTTATCTTTTTGTTCAAGCTATGGAAGTGTTGAATGGAATCATTGAAATAAATGCTAGGCCCAATAGTGCCTCCAAATAACACTGGAAATGTGAGAGAACACAAACAGATATGCTTGTCTTTGCAGACGACTTGATCCTTTTTTCTAAGGCAGATGCCAATTTGGTTAGCATTTTAAAGATGATACTAGAGAGTGACACTATGGCTTCTCTCTAAAAATTCAAATTTGAACCTTCCCACTCGCCTTCCCTTTTCTTCTTCGCCGGTGCCTCATGGCGCCGGAACCCGACTCCCATGCCCCCCTCCTCACAAAACCCTTCTGCCGGTTGTGTACCCTCTTCTGGTCCCTCTGCCGTAGTTACTAGAGTTCCCCACGCTCCCTGTTCTCCTTCTTCCCCTGGATCCACCCCTTACCCCAACCCTTCTGGTGCTCCGTGGAATGTCTCATCCTCCACCCCCCAAGCCACTCCTTCCTGCTCCTCCCTCTTTCTCGACACTGACTACCCTCCCATCAACGCTTCCCGTCAGACATGGACCAAGCGCGGTCTTCCTATTGCTTCTCAAAAATCTGAGGTTTTGTTTGCCCCTATTGTTGGCCTGTCCTCGATTCCAAAAGCTACGGGTCATGAATCCTCCACTTCTGGTTCTGATATTTTGCCCCGCTCTCATTTAGCTGATGAGGCTCTATCTACTGATGATAAATCCTCTTACTCTAATGTTCCCAAACCTGCTCTATTATCTCTGGGAAATTCTGGCATTTCCACTGAGGAACATCATCCTATAAAGACAATGGAACATAAACCTTCGTGGGCTTCTATTGTCCATAAGTACATCTCTAGAATAGGTATTAACCTTCAATATTTCCCTCCCCCCATCTCTAATGGTAAAGTTATAGGGCTTACTCTGCCTAGCAAAGTTCCCGCAAGGTAATGATTTGTGGAATTCTACTCTTGTGGGCTATTTCTATGATAGGCCTTTAAAGTTTTACGTGGTCAATCACATTGACCGTAAGATCTAGTCCAGGTTCGGGATTTCTCATGTTGCTGAACATGGAAACGGTTTTTTTTTCTCTTTCGCTTCCCAAACGACTCTAGGATGTTGGATTGTTTGAACCAGGGGACACGGGCCTTTGCTGGACGTACCCTATTCCTTAAAAGTGGACTCCTGGTATGGAATTATCTAAGGAAGACCACAAAAGCTTTCCCATCTGGATTAACCTGATTGGTTTTTCGGTCCAGATCTAGACCCCCTTGGGACATAGTTGGATAGCTAGTGCTATCGGTAAGCCCCTTCAATTGGATGCTCCCACAGCAAAGATGGAACGCAAGAGATACGCTCATATCTGTGTTGAAATATCGACCTCCTCTCCTCTTCTAGAAAAAAAATTAGACTTCAAACTTGTGGCGTATCCGGGGTACAGCATGGAGTTGATGTGGTCGTGGAATACCAATGGAAACCCCTTCGATGTGATATCTGTAAAACCACAGGTCACAGTAAGGACCATTGCAAGGTGAACCTTAAATATAGACCCACCGGTAGCTTAATTCCTATCCCTCTTAAGGACCGAAGAAAAGTGATAAACAAGAATAAAAGGAAGCCTGATATTGCGACGTCCTCTGCTAGCCCAGTTGCTCTTGTGACCTCCTACAACTCTTTTGTTGTTCTCCAAGTTGCAGAAGATATAATCCATCAAGCGCCGATTGATGGTAGGGTTATTGAGGATATGCATCTGGATCCTATTGAAATCAATTCAGGCAGCAAAGTTGCTTCTTTTTAACCTCAAGATGACTCTGTTAGTGGAAAGATAATACCAGTTGATAATGCAGAAGATGAAGGACCCCCTATCCGTTCTGTAAGTAGATTAGAGAACTATGATACTACAGCTGAATCTATTAAATTAGATGGCCCTTTCCTAAAGGACATTCCCAAGGAACATTTACAGATTAGGGGTGAAGGTACTAGCATACTGCGAAGAAAGCTTGCTCAAATGAAAACACAACTCCCCCATATGGAGGCTATTTAGGAGAATGGGGCAATGATTGAGGCTAACCCATATATCATGTCAAATGAATTTAGAAGGACTTTTGAATTGCCAATTCAGGTAACCTAGTCTGTTGGAACTCCCAACTCGCCAGTATGTCCTTCCATTGTCTTGGAATTAAAGGCTGGAGGGGAACTTCTTCAAAAATCTATTTTGAAGAAACTAAAGGGGCCTAAAAAGAAAAATACCCCTTCTCCCAAACCTCATGGTTAGTGTTGCCTGCTGGATTGTTCGTGGACTAAATGGGGAGATCAAGACCCATGAAGTCAAACACTTCATTCGTTCCTCCAGTAGCAATGTTGTTGGTCTTGTGGAGACTAGAGTTAAAGAAAATAAGGCTACCCTGATTGCTCAGAAGCTGATGTCAAACTGGAAATGGGAGATGAACTACTTTTCTACGTCAATGGGTTGCATCTGGATTGGTTGGGATGAGGATGTCATTGATCTGGACATTTTAGCTAAAGCTGACCAAATCATCCACTGTAAAATCCTAAATAAAGTGAACAAGTAAACCTTCTTGATCTCCTTTATTAATGCATCAAACTCGAAGATTGAACGCAGGGTTCTCTCGGATAAGTTGCATGCTATTCATCAACATATCTCTAGCCTATCGTGGGTAGCTATGGGTGATTTCAATGCCATTAGAGCTCTGTCTGAAGGTCTGGGTGGCTGCTGGCAGGCTAATAGTGCTATGGCCTTGGATAAACGCCTCATGGACCGTGATCTGCAGGACTTGAACTATGATGGTGCTTTCTTCACCTGGAATGATGGCAGACAGTCAGGATCTCATATTTACCAAAAGTTGGACAGAGTTGTTATTAATGGCCCCCGGCTAATAAAGTTCAACTACAAAGCTTCCTTTCCCCGGCCAGGCTCTCTGACCAGTCACCCTGTATTTTGTCCCCATTTACCATGATCCATCCAAAAAATGGTTGCTTTCGTTTCAACAATTTCCTCTCTCAACATCCTCAATTTCTTTCTATTGTGCAGCAGGGTTGGCAGTGGAGTTTTCAGGGTGTTACCATGTTCCAGGTTTTGTCCAAATTGTGGATGGTAAAGGGGATGATTAAGGATCTAAATCGAAGCATTGGAAATGTCTTGGAAGAAGTAACTCAAACGTGTAAGTCCCTTGAGGAATATTAGAAGGCAATTCCCCATATTACTCATCAGCTTATCTCTAATGATGAATAGAATTATAAAGCTGCTTATCGTAGGGCTCTGAGGCAGGAATTGGAATTTTTTCAACAAAAGGCAAAAGTTAGATGGCTTAAAGAGGGTGACCAGTGCACGAAAGTTTTCTTTCAATCTATTGCTGGAAATCATAGCAGAAACAAGATCTTTTCATTAACTAAAGAAGATGGTACTTCTACTAGCAGCTTGGAGGAGGTTCAACATCTATCCATTAACCACTTCACTCACCTCCTGGGATCTGGTAGAAAGAATGATCATTTTCATATGGAAAGACTCCGGCTGTTTATCCTACATACCATTCCTGACCACCTCCACCCTGTCCTCTGTAGGCCAATTAGTGCCGAGGAGATTCAGCAGTCTCTATTCTCAATTGGTGATTGTAAAGCTCTAGGCCCGGATGGGTTCTCTTCTAAATTCTTTAAAGTGGCTTGGACTATTGTAGGGCCTTTGATTGTCGAGGCTATTCAAGACTTTTTCCACCATGGAAAGCTCCTTAAACAGATTAATGCGACCATCATAAGCTTAATTCCAAAGGTGAAGTCTCCATCTAAGGTTTCTGACTTTAGACCCATTTCCTGTTGCACTATTCTGTATAAGATCATCTTCAAGATTATTGTCAACCGACTTCAGCCCACGCTGCCTTACTTGGTTGACAAGAGCAAACTGCTTTTGTCTCAAGAAGGAACATTGGAGACAACATACTCTTGGCCCAGGAATTGCTTCATAAATATCATTTGAATAAGGGTGATCAACGATGTGCTATGAAGGTGGATCTGATGAAGGCTTATGATTCCATTCAATGGGACTTTACGATGGCTGTACTCGAATTGATGGGCTTTCCCCCTCAAATGATCACATGGATCCGGAAATGTATTACCACCACTTCTTTCTCTATTAATGTAAATGGCAAGTTTGTGGGTTTTTTTCCAAGGTGCCAAGGGCCTTAGATAGGGGGATCCACTATTACCTTACCTCTTTGTATTGGCAATGGAAGCTCTGAACGGTATTCTAGAAGTCTTTTTTTTGTAAGTAAAATTAAATTAAAATAAAAGAAAGTATAAAAATTATGTTCTAGCTCCAAGTGTTTTGTGAACTTAGAGGTAGAATATAGACGTTAGGGTATACCCCGAGCACTTAGACAACTTAGAACAAGGATGCTAGGGAAGAACCCGAGCGCCACCAAGAAATAATCTTTGATAGAAAAAGAAAACACTCAAAGAAAGAAAAAACACTGGCTAAAGAGCCAACTTCCAAGCCGGCCATGAGCCTGCCGCATAACTAGATGAGAGCATCAGCACGATATACCGACTTTTAGTGGTATTTTAGGCAAATCAGCAACAGTAGCAATATGACAATATCATAGGACACCCGACAAACAGTATTCTAGAAGTCAAAGCTCGGCAAAACAGAGATTTCCAGTATCACTGGACATGCGAATGACCGAGAACCGTGATGCTTGGATTTGCAGATGACATCCTTTTGTTTTCCAAGGTGGATATAAATTCTGTCAAGATTCTAAATGATTGCCTCAAACAATTCAAAGATCTATCCGGGCTTTCACAAAATCAAGATAAAAGTGAAATTTTCATCTGCTCTGGGAATGAGGACACCAATTTGATTATTCAAAGCATGCTGGGTTACAAAAGGGGTAAACTTCCAGTTAGATATCTGGGTGTCCCTCTCATCACTACCAAACTCTCTAGCAAAGATTGCAAACCGCTTCTGGATAGAGTATAGCAGAGAGCATCATCGTGGAGGAACATATGGCTTTCTTTTGGTGGTCGCCTCCAGCTGATATCATCCATTCTCTCGACAATTCACACTTACTGGGCCTCTATGTTCATCATTCCGAAATGCGTTATGAAGAGTATTGATAGGTCCATTCGTTATTTTCTTTGGCACGGTTCCAGTGAAGGCAAATATGCAGCTAAGGTTGCATGGAAAGATGTACGTGCTACAAAAGAAGGAGGAGGCTTGGGTATAAAAAACCTTGTTGCATCTAACAGAGCCCTATTGTGTCGCCAATTCTAGAGGATCACCACAAAGGACCCGGCCTCTGTATGGGTGGCTTGGTGTTATGCCTATCGCATCAAAGATAGGTGCATTTGGACTATACAAGTCAATGATTCAACTCCTTGGAGTTAGAAAAAGCTCATGAAGCTTCGTCCTATCCTGGGTCCCAAGATTTGCTACCATATTGGTAATGGGGTTGACACATTCCTATGACTGGATTATTGGCACCCCCTTGGACCACTTTGTGAGGGTACAACAAGAGAGTCAGGTGTGTAACTAGTCTGCCTGCCAATGAAAAAGTCAAGGATATCATCCACCAAGGAGAATGGAAGTGGCCTAATAATTTTGACATGGAGGTTGCATCGATTATGGAAAGCATGCCACATTATAAACCGGATACCTCCCGTAGAGATGTTGTTAAATGTTGTGACGGTAGCTCTGGTGTTTTCTCGACCAAATCAGCATATGCGTTATTCCAGGATCCTAAAGGAAAAGTGGGTTGGTTTAATATTGTCTTGGGCCCTAAGTACATTCCCCCTCATGCTTTTATACTTTGGCTGGTTATGCGCCAAAGACTTAGCACCCTGGATTGTATTAGCGCGTTCATTCATCAACCGTTAACCTGCATTCTGTGTAACAATGGAATCGAAAGTCACGAACATCTTTTCTTTACTTGCCTTTCTCTTTAGAAGTGTGGTGAATGATGCGCCACAAGGCTAGAATTCGCTGGCCATATATAGAATTGCGTACCAACATTATATGGCTACATATATATGGAAGGGCAAAAACCTCAAAGCACTCTCTTTCTGCCTCACCCTGGGTGCCATTGTATACTATATTTGGAAAGAAAGAAACCAGCGAATTTTCAAACATTCGGTGCCTCAAAATGAATCCCAAGTGATAAAGTTAATCACTTCTGTAGTTCGTCGCAAACTAGAAATCATTCCTTTTGATAGGATGCAAAGTAACATAGCTCTTCTAACAAGATGGAGCATTCCACTATCGAGCTGGAGGAATGCTGAAGTGTACTATTGATAGACTGTTGAAGTTGTGCTTATGGCAAGGACATTGGAGTCAAGACTGGGGACGTGGAAGTCTGCCATTTCCAGGTAATTGACCGAGGTGATGCATACTACCCGAGGTATGCGTTGACTTGTTCTAGACTGTCGTCTTTCCAAATGACCGTGGTGTTATATACGACCGACATGGACTTGTACACCTGTCATTCCGAGTTGCAAATGGCCGAGTCATCTACTTGGTCGAGCAGTGTACTAAATGCCGATATGCATATAGCTACTTTTGGCTGAGTAGCCGTGATGCAAATGACTGAGCAAAAAGGGCGTGTTCTCTGCAAAGAACCGAGATGTAAATATTTGAGATACTTTTGACCGAGGGATTCCCTAAATGCCGTGATGCAACCGACCGAGGTGATTATGGCTATGTTTGCGGCAAACGTCTGAGATGCAAACGATCGTGATGCAAATGCCCGAGATGCATAGGGATCTCCTTTGGGCCGATTACTCCAGCACTTTGCTGGGTGGGGTTTGGATTGGATTTGATTGAGGGCATTTGGCAGATGTAACATTTTCTGTTTTTATCTTTATCTGGTTTTGTGATATGTTCCACGGCTCCCGGGGGATGCCCCTACATCTTTGTTCTAACTCCAAGTCGGGAAATCACTTGGAGATAGAACATTGATTTTGTACTTTTTCTTTTCATTTATAAAATTTACTTACTTACCAAAAAAATCAGTTAGCATTCTTCATGGATGGCTTGAAGAATTTCAGTTGCTTTCCGAGTTGACCATAAATAAAGACAAAAGTGAAATGTTCGTTTGTTCTAATAATGATCGGTTGATTCAGGAGCTCCAAGGTATTATGGGATTTAAATTAGGAAAGCTTCCAGTCATATACTTGGGTGTTCCTCTCATCACGACGTGGCTCTCTGTTATAGACTTTAAACCATTGATTGATGAAGTTGTGAAATGGGTGAATTCATGGACTAACAAACTATTATCTTTTGGAGGCAGATTACAACTAGTTCAATCTATTCTCACATCTCTCCCCCTCTACTAGGCGTCCATCTTCATTCTCCCTAAATCTATTTTGAAGGCTATAGAAGGATATATCCGTCGATTCTTGTGGCACAGCTCTATCAATGGGATTCAACTGCTAAAGTGGCATTGGAAAAAGTTTGCAAGTCTAAGTCAGAAGGTGAACTTGGTATTCATAATCTAATAAATTCCAACAAAGCTCTCATTTCTCACCTTTTCTGGAGGATTATTACTTTTTTTGGGTAAGTAAAATACATTAAATTAAATGAAAGATACAAAACTTTGTGCTAACTCTAAGTATTTTTTCGACTTGAAATTAGAACAAAGACATTGGGGCATATCCCAAACCTCATGAACATGTCATGAGCTGAGACCATGACCCAAGTCAAGAAAAAACAAAAAATCAACCGAAAATACATCGGATCATCATAGACCATATGACACCAGAGTAATATCTCCTACTGAGTCATCTAAATACCATATCAGCAACAACGACTACATACGTAGCACACAACATCAATCATGCTAAGTAAAGTCCGAGCTGCCCAAACCAGGAACGTGTGAGAGTAGGAACTGATGTGCCCAGCAGAGCCAAATCGTCCACATCAACCTAACCGGGCAGCCAAATAGGGTAGACCACATCGCAGACCGCAAAGCTAACCAATTTGTCGGTCAACAAGTTGACCTATAAATGTGTATCCTCACTCCCAACAGCCAAATCAGCCAACCAATCCAGGCTAGCTCATCCATCCAATTCAGCCAAGTTGGCCATCCTAACTCCACGCTTCCCATACTGGGAGTTTGTCAGAGAAGGAACCGGTTTACCCAGTAGAGTCATTTCGTCCTAGTAAGCCAAACCGGACATCCTAACTGGGCAAACCATATCGTCCTAGACAGTCAGCAAGTTGACTGGCAAATGTGTATCTTCCCTCCCCATCAGCCTAATCAGCCAACCAACCCAGGATAGCCCAACCATCCTATTTATCAAAGCCGGCCATCTTTATCACAACTTAACAAAGAGAGCAGCTGCAACATGATAGCTATAGCCAGAATTTATGCCCCGACAGCAGCTGCAAACCGGAGAAACAAAGCCAAACACCTCAGCAATCATTAGCAATAGATGGAGGGTGTTTCTTTTTATGCCTTTTTTGTTTTTTGAGGCAAGATTGAGATCCTCCGCCCTCATTTGTAGGTGAAACTAAAAGGGATGATGGAGTTTCAGTGCCGAATCTCTCTTCAATATTTTTCCTCAGCTTGCCAATACCAAGAAGTTCATCCTCATCTTCCACTATCTTCTTAACCTGACCTGAGGAAGTCAAGGGACTGCCAGCCAGAGACTGTGTTGGCTACCCGAAGAAGAATGTACCTTCACCTTACTGGCAGAATCAGGAGGGCCAGCATACGTACACCCTCTTTCCACAGCAGCCGGAATACCATCCAAACAAAGCTTTCCAGATGAGTAAACTTTCTCCAACGAAGGGAAAACACTACATGTCTTAGAAGAATGGATACCGCCACTTCTACTTACTGTAGGCTGATACAATTTCAAAGTCTTGCAGTTACTAGGCCCAAGTTTCTAACAACTACCACAGCGCACAGGTTTCCACTGGTAGTCAATGCTAATTTCAATGAATGACTGATTAGGGCACGCTAGATTCCTGATGTGGACTTTGGAAGGTAGGGCGGCTTCAATCCCCACTTCCACACATACATGAGCAAAGCTCATTCTTTCCATTCTTTCCATAATTATGTCTAGCTTAATTGGCTTACCCACTATACTTGCGATCCAGCTCAAACCCAAGGGGGTCCAAAGTTCCGTAAGAACGTTTGAGAGAGTGATCCAAATAGGAAATGTTTTATAATCCTCTTTGGAGAGAGGAATCTCTTGTTGCTGTTTAATATCATCAGTTACACCAGGGGCTTTTGTAGACAAATCCTCGGTAGTTTGTAAGACAGCGAAAGGGTTATAAGAGCACTCTGCAGAGGCAGCTCTAAGGGAATTCTGC
>JAOVVI020005612.1:0-16327 GCA_028571085.2 Nepenthes alata
TCCTGTCCTCGTTCTCTCGCATCGTTGGCTAGTACGGTCTACTAGCCGGGGTCCGCAAAGATGATATAATAATGAAATGAATAATGTCCAAACGATGAATCAAGTGATTCAAGATATAACCGTGAAACCATGAAAACCGTGATGAGAACTGTGAAAATCTAGTGATTCCAAATGATGACCAATCAGAGTAACCGTGAGAACGGTGAGAATCAAATGATTCCAGAAGTTCCTGTTCCCTCTTCTTCTTCATGGTTATGGGGAGTTCTGGTATCTTTTCTCGTCCCAGTTCGTGTATATGCCTTGGAGTTGTGTTTTTTATTTTACTTACTGAGTTGTAAGCTCACTCTTGCTGTTGATATTTTTCCTTTCAGATGAGAACACTTAGCTGGCGCAGGTAGTCAGAGCAAGGAGAGGCTTGCTTGATGAAATCGATTGGACGGCGAGTGCAGTTTTGATTTGGACTCAGAGTTGGATCGGCTTGTGGACAGCCACTAAGGGTTGAGCGTGGCTAGTGATTGTTGTTTTATGGTTTTGTTATGCTTCCGCAGGTTTATGATGATTTTAGTATGTTTCCGCGTCTGTATATTGATTTTTAGTTTTGTTTCATTAGATGGCATCTCTCTAAATCCAGTATAGTAATTAGGGATACTGTATTGGAGCTATGGATGATATGGCGGTGTTTTGAGATCCTGTGTGATGTGTTGTAGGTTGTGTGTAAGCCTTTTAATAGATGTGTGCTTGTTGCAGGTGATTTTGAACAGGTTGTATTTTAATTTTTTGTCCAGTTGCAAAGGAAACTCTGCCGGAATTTTTGTAGAGTCCATAGAATTAATTATGGGCTTTAGTCTTGTGTTACCATTGACGGAGATTATTCAATGGAGAATAATCCGGTCCGTCACATCAGCATTGTCTTCCTCAATGCCTAGTGGGATGGCACAGGAGCTTGACTTCATTGGGAAGCTTGCCACCCCAGTTGCTAGTTTGGAGCTTAGGTTGTTCATGTTCTCTAGTGTCGTTGTTTCGAGTCATGAAGCTCAAATTGCTTTAGTTGTAAGAATCGGGTTTTTAGGAATTAGTCGCTCTCGACCTCAAGAAAAAAAAAGAAATCGACCGAGGTAGCATGAACGCCGAAAATATAGTGTTGACCGAAAATTGTGTTGATCGGAAATATAGTGTTGGCCAAAATTTTTCTGTTGACCGAAAATATAGTATTTATTTTAATTTGGAAGTTAACCCAAAATAACCATGAACCACGGTCTATCAATGAACAGAAACAACCGAGGACGCTTGGAAATCAAGAAAACAACTGATGTCATTTGGAAAAGAATCAGATAAAAAGCCCGATGACTCATAAAAAGAGCAAGAAAGTTAGAATGAGGCCGAGGACTCAGATCGTGAGAGCAAGAGGTAGTAAGACGATTAGCATAATCATTTTATGGCCATATCCTGCTTCAACCAACTCGATTGACCTTTCTGAAAGGAAAATTGAGTAGGAAAAGAAGTACAAAGAAGGTGACCTACTCCGTTGACCTTTTAGAAAGAAAGATTGAGTGGAAAAAGAAGTACCAAGTAGGTGACTTACTTCCACCTACTCTTATTTGCCCCACTGCCTATAAATACCGATTGAGAGGTAAGAGGGGGAGCATGAAATCTGTGAGAAGCACGAATGAGAAGAAGAAGAGAAAGGATTCCAGATTAAGTAAGGGAATTCATAAGCCCTGGATCAGGCAAGTGTACCATACGTTTTGTCCTTAGCTATTGATAATCTTTGTCTAAAAAACCATTTGTATTATGGTTTTTGATTCCCTTCTTTTCTATGTCTCAACGCAATACATGATAATTACTTCTCATGATTTATAAAGGAAATACATGTACAGTGCATGTGTTGAGCTTTTATTCTACGAATTACGCTTGAAAATTTGTTAGAATTACTCATGCTTTGAACTACGGTGCATGAAAAAGTTATCTTGCATATTTAATTTCTTTCAACAGATATCAGCTTGCTTAATTGAAGATCTCACCCATTCACATGTTTTAAGAACTTTGATCTTTGACACTCAAAAAACAGTTCTTAATGGCCGAGTAGTTGTAGGCCCTAAATGTAACCATTTCTTATATGTGATTGCATAGTAGCTACAGGCCCTAACTGTAATTGTTTCTAATATGTGATGGCCGCGTAGCTGCACGCCCTAAATGTAGCTATTTCTGGTATGTGATGGCCGAATAGCTGCAGGCCTAAAATTTAGCCAAAAAAAGAAATTTAGTTTTGGATCGAAATTCATTTTTGAAACCAATTTACATGAAAAATGACTTTGTCCATGTTTTATGCTTCATTTCATATCTTGGATTTTGTTTCGAAGTTGTATTTATTCATGTATTTGATTATTGGTGCCTTGTTGAGCAATCTACTCACTCCTTGCTATTTTCTTATCTTTAGACGACCAAGGATTTATGTCAGACGAAACAAAGTAGAGTCGGATAAGGTAGCTAGGTAGGAAGGCCGAGCTATTTCACTATAGCAGTACTTGATCAGCCATGAAGTAATTTTTTGTCATTATGGAAAATTTGTAGCATAATACCGCTGTAGGAATTAATGGAAAATTTAATGCTTCTGCTGAATTTTTTTGGGTTAAATGATTTTGGTTCCTAGTGACATCTCATACGTCTTTAGTTTTGCCTTCTAACCGACTGACCTAGTATCTCAGACGATCACTTTGTGACTGACCAAAAGTAGGCTGACTTGATGACCGGCCAATTTTGATCCTGTGTAAGCATTTGAAATTTTTTTAAAGTCTGCCCATTTATATGGGCCAAGGGGGTTATCCTAGCTGAATGTTCTTTGACGGAGACCATTAGAAGATTAATGGCCCATTTCATCACAAATAGTATCTGAGAAAGAGATGCCTTAAGTTTTATCTAAATTTAGGCAAAAGTTTAGGATAGATTAAGATCGATCAATGAATAGGTGAAGGCATAAGATAATTAAGTTAGATCAGCTAAGATTTAGTTGTCGTAGTCCAGTCTATTACGCCAGCACTGCGTGAGGACAATGACGTTGTGTTTAGAAAATATTGTATCTTAGTAGGTCAAATTATAATTTGACCAAGTTGCACTTGTTCCAGAAATTGAAATAAGAATGGCAAGCAAGGGATGACGGGTTTCTTGTAATTTTCATGACCGAGAAGCGAAGTACCTGAATATATTAGGAATGATGGCATACATTATGGAAGCTATGGGACAACATAGCTTGACTCCAACTCTTGCTGATTAAGGGACATCAACGTATGACCGATTCACCAATGAGCAAGTGCTAGAATTCTTGGGAGAACCAGATCCAATCAAAGCAGATACGTGGATCCAACGGCTTAAAAAGGTATTTGCGGTCATTAAATACCCTGCCGATGATAGAGTCTTGTTTGCAACTCATAAACTAGAGGGAGAAGCCCATCACTGGTGGGAAATATAGAAAAGAGTATTCAAGGTACTGGAGAATAAGATCACTTGGGCCATGCTTGAAATGGCCTTTATGGAGAAATACTTTCCTACCATTCTCCGAGGGCAGAAAGAGGAGGGGTTTTTTATAGTTAAGACACAGCATTTGTACGGTAGCAGAATACGACGCTAAGTTTACAGAGTTATCCAGTTAGACTCCGTATACGGTGGAGGAAGAAAATAGGAAGGCGAGAAGGTTTTTCCAAGGCTTGAGGAATGACATTTGGAAGCATTTGTCAACATTGAAACTATTGACGTACAGAGAAGTATTGGATAGAGCCATCATCTATGAAAAGGAATTGGAGCAAGAGAAGTTTTTCAAGAGATATCTAACTAGAGTAACACAAGAGTCAGCCCCAGTGTAGGGTCTGGGAGACCCCCAAAGAAGGCAAAGCAGCTGAAGTCCAAAAAGGAGTTCGGCCAATCAACTCCAGCCTCAAGGGCATCGTCTAACCCGTGCTCTCATTGTGGAAAGCTGCATGAGGGCAAGCCTTATTTCAAGAAGCTGTGAGTTTGTTACAATTGCGGATAGGCGGGGCACATGATAAGAAACTGTCCTCAATCGAAGCGGGCCCAAGAGTTCAATTCAACAGTTTTGGCCAATGCATTTGTAGTCTTTGCAAAGGAGGCTGAAGTCTCATCTGACGTAGTGGAAGGTAATCCCTCTATTTGTGGTGTTTCCTACTAGGTGCTTTTTGACTCAAGATCTACCCATTCATTTATTTCGCTTAGATTTGCGCAGCACCTTGCTTCACCCCCTAAGATTCTTGACTATTCTTTAATTGTCTCAATAACCATGGGGTCATCTGCGATTCTAGACTTTATGTACCCTAGGTGTGCTATAGAGATTAATGGATCTCAGTTGTAGTTGATTTAGTTTTGCTGGAGATGCCTAATTTCAGGAAGAAGGTAGACTTTGTTATTTTAGGAAGCAAGCCTTTTTATATCCAAGGAATGGACTAATGAATCCGAGCAAAGTTTTCAGGCACTAAATGATCGATTAACCATTGCACCAATTTTGATTATTCTGGACGGACCAAGTGGATTGATAGTTTACTGTGATGCCTCTAAGTCCAGGCTAGGTTGCATTCTAATGCAACACGGGAAGGTGATTGCTTATAGATCCCGACAATTGAAGGTTCATGAAAGAAATTATCCAACACATGATTTAGAACTAGTTGTCGTAGTGTTTGCATTGAAAATCTGGAAACATTATCTGTACGGTGAGAAATTTCTTGTATATTCTGACCATAAGAACTTAAAATATTTATTTTTAGAAAAGGAGTTAAATATGAGACAGATGAGATGGATCAAATTTCTAAAAGACTATGACTATGAGATCCGTTCCCAATCGGGAAAAGCCAATGTAGTGGCTGATGCTTTGAGTCACCCATCAAGTATTATGGCGAGACTGTAGATTAAAGAGATGGAAATGTTGGATTGTGTTAAGCATTACAATATTCAACAGTACATTAAAGGTGATCGGATGCTACTATCTTATCTTCAAATACAGCCGAAGGTGTTACAGAGAATCAAAGAAGGGCAAGTGAATAACCCTTTCTTGATAGAGAATGCAGGAAACTTGGAGGACCCCATAGTGGATTTTAATATTCTGGCTAATGGAGTCTTGAGATTTAAGGATCGGTTGTGTGTACCTAAAAATAAAGAGCTTAAGAAAAAAATTATGAGAGAAGCCCATCGAACCAGGTATACACTTCACCTTGGAATTAATAAAATGTACTAGGACTTAAGAAAACTGTTCTTGTGGAGAAATATGAAAAAGAAAATTGTAGCTTTTGTGAATAAATGTCATATCTGCAAGCAATTGAAAGTTGAGAGAAGGAAACCGGCAGGGTTAGTGCAATCAATGCCCATCCCACGTTGGAAACGGGAGGACATTGTGATGGATTTTGTATCTGGTTTGTCCCAAACTCTGAAGAACCACGACACCATATGGGTTATCATTAACAGGTTGACCAAGTCCGCCCATTTCTTATCAATTCAGACAACCTACTCCCGGGATCAATTGGCCAGGCTTTATATTAATGAGATTGTTAGGCTCCATGGTGTGCCAGCTTCAATTGTATCTGATCGAGACCCAAGATTTGTCTCAAAATTTTAGAAAAGCTTACACCGAGAATTGGGGACATGATTGAAATTTAACATGACTTATCATACCCAAACAGATGGTTAATTGAAATGCACCATTCAAATCTTTGAAGACATGTTAAGGGCCTCAGTAATTGAGATGAAGGGTAGCTGGGATAATCACTTGGCTCTGGCAGAATTTGCTTATAATAACAGCTACTAGGCAAGTATTAGCATGGCACCGTTTGAAACTTTATATGGGAGGAAATACCGATTGCCTATTCATTGGGAAGAAATAGGAGATAGATGACTATTTTGTCTGAAAATTATTATAAAAATAACAGAGAAAATCAGGTTGATACATCAAAATTTAGAAGTAGGTCAAAGTAGGTAGAAGAGCCACACGAACAAAAGAAGATCAATGCTGAAGTTTGAAATCGGTGATTTTATATTTCTAAAGGTATCACCATCCAAAGAAACAATTCAATTTCGGGTTAAAGGAAAGTTGAAACCGAGGTTTATAGGACCCTTTAAAATTTTGGAAAAAGTTGGCAAAGTAGCATACCGATTGGCTTTGCCTCCAAATTTGGTTGAGGTTCATGACATGTTTCATGTATCCATACTTCGCAAATATATCCATGATCCAACACATGTAATTGATTATGAGCCACTCGCTATTGGAGAAAGCCTATCTTACGTTGAGGAACCAGTGCAGATTTTAGACTAAAGGGATCAAATATTACGTACCAAGACCATCCCTCTAGTAAAAATCTTATGGAGAAATCACACTGTTGAGGAAGCCACATGGGAATGTGAAGCAGAAATTCAGAGTAAATACCCACAACTATTCTCATCAGGTATGTGTATATATAAGTATTGTTAAATTTTAATGACGAAATTTCATAAGGGAGAATTGTAAGAACCGAGTTTTTGGGATTTAGTCACCCTCGACCTCAATAAAAAAAGAAATCAACTAAGGTAGCATGAAGGTTGAAAATATAGTGTTGACCAAAAATTTTATGTTGACCAGAAATATAGTGTTGACCAAAATTAGAAAGTTAACCCAAAATAACCATGAACCGCGGTCTGTCAATGAACAGTAACAATTAAGGATGTTTGGAAATCAAGAAAACAACCGATGTTGTTTGGAAAATAATCAGATAAAAAGCCCAAGGATTCTTAAAAAGGCCAAGGAAGTTAGGATGAGGCCCAGGACTCATAAAGGAGATTGAGGACTTAGAGAGCGAGAGCAAGAGACAGAAAAACGATTAGCAGAATCAGTTTATAACCATATCCTACTTCCACCTACTCCAATGACCTTTCCAAAAAGAAGATTGAGTGGGAAAAGAAGTACAAAGAAGATGACCTACTCCGTTAACCTTTCAGAAAGGAAGATTGAGTGGGAAAATAAATATGAAGAAGTACCAAGTAGGTGACTTACTTCCACCTGCTCTCACTTGCCCCATTGCCTATAAATATCGATTGAGATGTTAGATGTGGAGCATGAAATCTGTGAGAAGCACGAAAGAGAAGGAGAGAAATGACTCCAAATTAAGGGAATTCATAAGCCCTGGATCAGGCAAGTGTGCCCTACATTTTATCCTTAGCTATTAATAATCGTTGTCTAAAAATCTATTGGTATCATGGTTTTTGACCCCCTTATTTTCTATATCTCACTTACCCAAAAAAAATTATTTTCTATATCTCAACGCAATGCATGATAATTATTTTTCATGATTTATAAATAAAATACATGTACAACACCTATGTTGAGCTTTTGTTCTACGAATTACGCTTGAAAATTTGTTAGAATTACTTCTGTTTTGAACTACGCTGCATGAAAAAGTTATCTTGTATATTTAATTTTTGTCTACAAATATCAACTTGCTTAATTAAAGATCTCACCCGTTTGCATGTTTTAAGAATTTCAGTCTTTGACACTCAAAAATAGTCTTAATGGCCCAGTAGAAGCCAGCCCTTAATGTAGCCATTTTTTATATGTGATTGCCGAGTAGTTGTAGGCCTAAAATGTAGCCGTTTCTGATGTGTAATTTCCAAGTAGTTGCAGGCCCAAAATATAGTCATTTCTGATGTATGATGGACAAGTAGCTGCAAGCCTAAAATGTAGTCGAACAAAAAAATTTGGTTTTGGATTGAAATTAGTTTTGGAAACCAGTTCGCATGAAAAATGACTGTCCGTGTTTTATGCTTCATTTCGTATCTTAGATTTTGTTTCAAAGTTGTATTTATTCATGTATTTGATTATTGGTACATTGTTAAGCAATCTGCTTACTCCTTGCTATTTTCTTATTTTCAGACAACCAAGGATTTATGCTAGACGAAACAGAGTAAAGTCGAACAAGGTAGCTAGGTAGGAAGGCCGACTTGGTTCACTGTTGTAGTACTTGATCAGCCATGATGTAATTTTTGGTCATTGTGGAGATTTTGTAGCACAATACTCCGGTATGAATTAATAAAAAATTTAATACTTCTGCTGAATTTTTATGGGGAAAATGATTTTGGTTCCTAGTGGTATCTCATACGTCTTTGGTTTTTCCTTCTAACCGGCTGACCTAGTATCTTGGATGGTCACATTGTGACCGACCTAAAGTAGGCCGACTTGATGACCAGCCAATTTTGATCCTATGTAACCATTGAAAATTTCTTTAAAGTCTGCCCATTTATATGGGCCAAGGTGATTATCCCGGCTGAATGTTCTTTGGTGGGGGCTATTAGAAGATTAATGGCCCGTTCCGTCACCTTGGTCGCTCCATTTCATATAGGATGCTGCTTTGGTCACCCCTTTTGGCGGGGGTGGTTATTATTGAAATCTGAATTCGGATTTAAATCTTCTCACATTCAAATCTTGACAACTCTTCGAGGGTTGGTGGCCTCCTTATGTCTCTCTCTCTCTCTTTCAGTCTTTACTATCATGTATTGGTCTCTGTTGGCCATGTAATTTGTAAAGAATAAGTTAATGAGAAAACTTGCAGTTGTTTATTCGAACAATTGTCTTCTTGTCTTTTGCTGCCATGCATACTTTATTATTTTTGTTGTTGCCACTATTTTTTATTTTGCACTCCGGAATGGAGGTTGATCGGATCCATTGACCATATTGCTTGAATCCGAAGAACAGAATGGAAATGAATGTTGACTGAATTCATTGACCGTATTGCTTGAATCCGGAGAATAGAATGAAGGTTGACCAGATTCATTGACCGAAACATTTGAATCCAGAGAGAGGCGCAGCTGGAATGGAAATGAATGTTGATCGAATTCGTTGACCATAATATTTGAATCCGGGGAACGGAGTAGAGATGAAGGTTGATCAAATTCGTTGACCGTAATGCTTGAATCGGAAGAACGGGATGGAGGTTGACCGGATTCGTTGACCGGTTTGAATCCGGTGAACATGGGGGGTTGTCTTTGATGCATTATTTTATTCTGCTTCCAGTTGAGCACTCAAAGAGTTGTAGAGTCGTTCGGAGACTCCCGCCTCTCTAAGTGACTTGTTATTTTTTTCCACGTGTCATTGCGGAGTGCACCTATAATTCCAGCAATTAATACAACAGAAAATATGACTTGACTGTATCTTCTCCATATTTGACACGTGTCCGTTATGATTGATGTGCCTTTTTTATGCGCTGCTTCGCATTAGCGGTGGCAACCTTTATAAAAATGACAAGATGGTTCAAGTCTTCCTCCTTCCTTCATCGCATTACAACTATTTGAGTCTTCTTCTTCCTTTTCCGTTCTATTTACATGGCGCTCACTATTAACGCAATCTCCTCCATTCTCAACTCCGGTGACGTTAAAGCCCTCTATGTGCAATATAACATCTCAAGCTCCATTGTGTTCACAGTCCATGGGATGCTTCATAGGGCTTGCTCTCTACCTGAAGGGTACATTACTATGTACGATCTCACTTGCGCAGTGGGCTTTGTCTTCCGGTTCATGAGGAGCTGCTCTGCATCTTCACGACATTTGGTGTCCCTATCAGCAGGTTCCACACGAATGTGGTGTACTACCTTTGCTTGCTTTGTATTTTCCTCCAACATCATTCCTAAATGCTGATTATGGAGGTCGTTAGGGTTATATTCTAGTTTACCTAGAGTGGAGATTGGATTTCGCTCTCTCCTAGGGAGCTACGCATCAGCAGTGCAATATATGAGTCAATGAAGAACTTGAAAGACCAGTTCTTCTGCGTAAGGGTCTCTGACAACTAGCCCTTGTCCAAAGATTGGGACAACATTTCTAAGGTCTTTACCATGAAGCCCTTTAAAGCAAAGGTGGAGGCCATGGAGCCTTTATTGTAAGCTTGTGCGGGAGCACCTTCATGAGTTTAGGAGGGGCCACTTGGTGTCCCATGAGGAGGCCTGGTGGGCTCATTGGGGTCTCCTTCACCTATTCAAAAGTCCAAAGCTCCCCCACCGGCACCATCGCAGCCCAAGAGGAAGGCTGGGACTCTTGTTATTGGAGATCCTCCTAGCAGCCCCAAAAGGATGCGAGCTACACCCATTTTGCCTTCCTCCTCGTCCTCCACTGAGCCTGATTATCACATGGTAGGGCGCCTGGCAGGCATTGGCGAGCATTCTGTGGTAGAGACTCCCGTTAGTCTTTTGGGTTTGGAAGTTGTTGAGGGAGTTGCCACCGGAGAGCCTGGCGTCGAGCCACCATTGTTGGGTGATTCTATGGCGCCAACTGCACCGGTGGAATTGGTGCCTATTGCCAAAGAGCTAGTGGAGCCAGTCATCGAGTAGCCTGCGGAGCCAATTGCTAGGGAGCTTGCAGGATTAGTGGCAGTGCTGTTGGCAGAGCCAGGGGATGCTGGTGTCATCATTATCCCTGTCGCACTACGTCCTATGGTGATGGGCGTCATGGAAGCTGCTCTAGTGGAGGTTCTTACTGAGGGAGCCGGAGTCATTGCGGGAGCTATGATCATTGCAGAGTTGGCTCATGTGGCCACCACACTTAGTCTCCTAGCTGGCCCATTAGAAGACCTCCCACAGCAAAGCCCGAAGTCGTAGGAACTGGCAGGAAAGAAGAAGTGCAAGTTCTTAACGGAAAACTCTCAAGTGAAACTTCCTCTTTCTTGTGATTCCACCAGCTTGGTTGGACTTATCTTTGTCCTTGCCTTTTTGAAATTGTAGGACCAGAGGATACTTGGAGCGGTGATGAAGGGTTTACACCAATGGGCGGAAATGATTGACGAAATGGAGGAGGAAATTCTCCGACTGATGGAGCTCTTGAGTCACTTGAGCGCCATTGCCGCCTAGGCCAAAAAAGATCAGGAGGAGAATACTACTCTCAAGTCTTAGTTAGCAAAGCTGAAAGATAGACTGGGAAGCTTGGAAGCTCGGGCCACCAAGGCTAAGCGGCAGGCCGGTGAACTTCCAGTGAAGAACGCCATGCTTGAAGCTGAGATGTCAATCCACCTGCGCTCGGAGGAAGTGAGCCCATTGCTTAAAGCCAGAATTTGGGAAGCCGTCAAGGGGTCAACCTCTTCAAGCGGATTGTCTCCTTGGTGTCACTCGACTTCCCAGTTGGTGTTCTCGACCCTCTGAACAGTGTGGCTTCAGAGCACAAGGACTTGGTCAACTACTCCAAGGCCGAAGGGGAGCCTTCCTCTCACCCTCCTAGTGGACCCGCGCCTTAGCTGGAACTTTTTGTATTTTGTTTTTCCCTTTCATGTAACATTTGTTGTATATTGATCCCTTATTAATGGAAATAAATTTATTCCATCAATGCACCAATTTCTTTGCCTTTGTCCAGCTCCTCCCTTTTTTTTGAGCCGGTCGACCAATTGACTTGTCATGCTTATGTGGCTGCACTGGTCATATTTAAAATTTGACCATCATAGACTAATGACTTAAACAAGTGACGTCACATTTGTCGTCATGTGCTGCAGGTGGGTCCAATAGGGTAAAGACACGTGTCGCCTCACACTAAAGCGACGCGTCCCTTCAAACTTTGTTGCGATGCTATTTACAGTGGGAAATTTTGCCTATATAAGTGTGACATCTCCTGCGATTTGCTTCACTGCTTTCCTCCATATTTCCTCTACTTTTATAATGGCGGACGAGAATATGATTGATATCCCAACTTTGCTTGGTTTGGGAATGGAGGCATCCTCTCCTCCTACGCCGGAATCCTCCTCTAAAGGGGCAGTAGCGATGGGAGGACGCAGAGTGAGAGCAACGATGGGGACTTCGCCAATGTGGTCATGGATGATGAATGGAACCATCTAGGCCTTCCACATCTCGATACCCAAGGTGTCCCAAGTTTAACTCTGTTCCATGGATCTGTTGGCCCCTCTCATCAGGTATGTCTGCTTAGTCACGTAAAGAAATTATTGACCATTTGCAGTTTCCCTCTGCTGACTCCTTTTTTCACTTGCCAGCCAACGAGGAGGCCTTGAGAGTTGGACGAGTTTCTATCATTGCAGGGAGACGAGATTGCCGCATGGTGTAGGCTCAAGCCGATCTCATGGCAGAGGATATAGGATGTCGCGTCAATGCAGTGGTTGGGGATGCGCTGTAGAGCCAGGCGTGGGCTAACTATCTCGACCAGGCCCTGATGGAGTCTAAAGCCAGGATGTAGGAGATATTTGGTGCATACGCACGGGCCACTGAGAGGATTGTAGCTCTTAAAGGTAAGATGAGGATAAGGCTTTGCCCCGAAGAGGTAGCTCCTGCCCTAGAAGAGTGGTTCCAGGCTTGGATTCACTTTAGCAGGAGGATCGTTTCCCTGGCAGACTCCCATTTTCCTGCCAACTTTCTAGACTCGAGGAATGTCGGCGCCTCTCATCGATCGAAGTTAATTAGATATCGGATCAGTCGTGGGGGTAGGCATGTGATGTGTCCCCCAAGGGACCCCTCATCTTCAGGTAGCCATCAAGACGAGTCATAGGTGTAAGTGACTCCTTGATTATGTGGGGCATTTGAATGCCCTTAAGGGTTCGTTAGTGCATTTTTGCCGCGCAAGGTGTTGTATAAATTTCTTGAATATGAGCATTCTCTTTATTGGCTTGATCGTGTTTTTGTTTCAAGTGGCGGCGCCTGAGTTATTACTCTGGGTGTCCTGCCTTTTTGTTGGAGCGTGCATTTTCTTACACTCTGTCCTGATTTATCGACAATTATAGACTGACTGCATTCTCTCCTATGGGAGGAGGTCATTGTACGTATGTCGTAAAAACCCCCTAAGGTTTTGTGTTCGACTACAAATAGGCCACTTGGGATGGAACCAAAGTTTAATCTGATTGCTCATGGGCCACTTGGTATGGGATCAAGGTTTAACTCGACCGCTTATGGGCCGATTGATATGGGACTAAGGTTTAATTCAACTACTCACGGTCCATTTGGTAAGGGACCAAGGTTTAATTCGACCGATAATGTGCCACTTAGAATGGGACCAATGTTTAATTCGACCATTTACGAACCATTGGGCATGGATTCAAGATTTAGGCGTAGGCGAGTGAATACCTGCCTGACTTAGGGGTAATCTAGGTCATCGATTTCCATAGAATCTTCACGCAAATATATATATGAGAAAAAGAAAAGGAGCAGAAACATAGCAACATGCAAAAAGAGAAAATATTTTATTAACAATCATATGTTATTGCAAGCAGACTTTAGATCATACACATGACCTACCTAGACCTGGGGCAATCTCTTACCGAAATTAACGCTTTAGGTGGATGGCATTCTACATTTGTGGAACTAGCTTGCCGTTTTGGGTCTGGAGCTTGTATGCTCCATTTCACAGAATGGCTGAAATGATGGACAGGCTTTCCCAATTTGGGGAGAGCTTGTTCCTGTTAGCTGTCTTGCCCGTGCCTCTATGCTTTGCAAGACTAGGTCTCCAACTTTGAATTTCCATGCTTTTACTTTCTTGTAGTAATAGCAGACAATTCGCAATTGGTAGGTGGCCAAGTGCATTCTGGCCACATCCCAAGCTTCCTCTAATAGGTCTAAGTGCTCCATAATCTTTTGGGAGTTGCCTTGTGAGCCGAAGGCCTTGACTCGGAGACTTGGGAGGCCGATCTCGACCAGGATCACAACCTCAGTCCCATAGCAAAGTCTAAAAGGCATCTCATGCGTTGATTCCTTGGGAGTTGTCCAATATGACTATAACACGGAGGGTAGTTCATCTACCTAGGAGCTCCCTACGTCCTCCAATTTTGCCTTTTGGTCATGCAACAGCGTCTAATTTGTGATCTCCACCTGCCCATTCACTTAGGGGTACGTGATCGAAGTGTGGATCAATCTAATGCACAAACTAGTGCAATATAGGGTTGTACAACTATCAGTCAGAGTAGGAGAATAAGGCCTCCCTGGAGACAAGAAGGGAGTGGGCATGCCATCCGAGGCTTCTCTCTATGCATTCCTTCTTTTTTCTCATTTGGTCTCCTTTTCTCTCCCTATTTTTATCTTGCTGGTGATCTCTCTCTTTGCCCATAGGGATGAAGGAGTATTTATAGTGTTGAAGTCAGTTCAACCTTCATTATGTGCTAAGACCAGCTGTTGGTTGCCCTAATGAATCTGCCGAGTTGTCTTAATGATTGCATATGGGACTTGTATGGTAACGCCAACTGCTTGGGGATATTCCTTCCTTTGTTGTGGTGATCATAGAGATCATCACATGGCAACTACCTTTTTGGGAACGATTTGCTAAATCACGACTACCATCCTAGGAGGCATGCGATCTTGGGCAAATCTAAGCTGCCTCAATAATTTTGGGAAGTGTCGCCTGCATGTTTGTGGGACGCTAAAGCAAACCAGTGGGAACTGCCTGCTGATACTTCTTTCATGGCCGTTGGGAACCATGCACTGATAGCGGCACTGAACTGTCTCTGGGCCGAGTTGCGCAAGCTATTGATTAGGCCAGCCATGCCTTCTAGGCTCTAGGTTTCATAGAATCTTGTTGGGCTTCTACTCCCTGGGCATATTTACTGTTAGGTTAGATTTTAGGGCGACCTCCATTAATTAATAAAATATTACATAATTATATATTATAATAAAGAATCTTTAGATTCAAATTTATTAATTATATAAAAATATAATCTATTAAAATAATTTTTAAATTTTAGTATATATTTAAAATAAAAAAAAATTAAAAATATATATAACCAGTGTAGCCTAAAAAAATTAGGCATGGCTAATTTTGTAATTATGTATGTCTCTAATATTTTTATATTTTGACTGAATCATATAAAATTTTAGATCAATCGGACAAAACAAGCCGGGCAACCTGATTTTTTGATGGGTCAATTTCTATATTATGATTATTTTGTTTTTCCGCTTTTAACTTTCCCTTGTACTTCATAGCATTCCCGATTAGTGTATGGCCAAATTTGCACCGGTGGTTTTTTGAAGAATTTGGAAAGAATTATAACAATTTGTTGATTAAGAAGTCTGTGTATGAGTTGTGACGCGGTGCAGTTTGATATGTTTTCATTAACAGCGTCTATGCTTTGGTTGTAGACTTATTCCGAGCGGCCGATAGGTTAGCTTTAGCGTGGATGGAATCTGACTTTATCGTGTGACAAGTATTGCTTTATATTTGAGTAGCTAATAGTTTGTGTGCATTGATGATCGTATTTGAGAGACCGCGTTTGTGCTTCGATGATCCGGTCATCACACTCAAACTAATGAAAAATTTTATGCTGCAACCGAATAACTTTGCTATGACCTAATATTGAAAACTAAGTAAATATTTTAAAATATTAATAGATATTATTAGTAATTATAATATATAATGTGTCGTTGTTTATTATTTGTTAATAATATGACATAGCATTATAATTTTAATATATTATATAATATTCTGTGAAATAATGTACCATGGCATGACGCAAATCTCTTGCGGCACAAATTTGGAACAACCCGAATAATAAATTATGCGTTGGAAAAGAATTGGGGTGACGTGCTTTTTGGGGGGCCATAACTCGTGACATGGGAAATGTTTCATACAATTCTTTAGCAATCAATAAAATTTTAAATTTTCTCGATTATTCAATATGATGTAATATTTTTATTAATCATAATATAGTTTTCTATTTTAAATAATAAAATAACATTTTTCAATATTACATTTTCAAGCTTCTGTATAGTTTTTGATTATCGTACAACATCTGTTAATTTTCAGCCGAGACAAAAAAAATAAAAAAAGCAGAACAATTTTAGAAACGAGAAAATTTTGAAGAGCGATGGTCTTTCTCAGCATTCTTGTGAAAAAGTCTACAAAATTTTCCATTCTTCGGTTCTATTCAAATTCTTACAACTTGTCTTAAACAAGCAGTAAAATCAAATATTGTATGAAAACTGGAAAAACAAGAAAAAATGGGGAATTGATTAAATTGAAAACTGTGCTGTAACTAATAATGTACAATATTTAGTTGGCGAAATTATAAAAAGTAGTACTAACAATTAAAACAATTGGCGTGTTAACTATTCTTGGGAATTAACCCTTCTATTTTTTAAGTATTAGGATAAGGCGACAATGACTTATTTGCGTTACAATTTTAATATTATCGACACGGACCTTGTTGCGAACTCGTCCATCCATCTTTGGAAGTTCCCTCCCGAATATACGAGGCTCACTAATTTTCCTTGACAACCGTGATACCTCGGATATACTTCCAGCCAATCACCCGGTTGCCAGAAATAGTTTATGGACTGTCTTTATATTTTATTTCTGCTTATTATGTTACTTTATTAAACATCTTCTGTGGCATTAGTTTGTTAGG
>JAOVVI020005613.1:0-13221 GCA_028571085.2 Nepenthes alata
TTTGGGTTTTCATCCAGTTACAAAGGAGACTCTGCCGAAATTTCTGCAGAAGTCTTGCCTTATGTTTAAACCATTAACTGGGTTTCTATTTGACGGAAGCTTTCGATGATAAAAAAAAAAAAAATCCGTTCCGTCACAGTAATAATAATAATAATAGTAATAATACTAATACTAATACTAATAATAATAATATCTCACTTGCCTCTCAATTTTCCTCAATTTCTCCCAATCCTTCCAAACAGCATCACCCCTCTTCCTCCTAGCAAACCCTCTAGACTAGAGGCTCGGGGGCTCCATCGCCAGCTTGTTCGACGTCGAATTTGGACCATTGGATTCTTTTAGGCAGGATTCAATCAAAACCGTTTGATTTTTAATTTAATTTAACGGCTGAGATTAAATTCAGCTTGACAATATCTTGGCCATCTGTTTTATTTAATCTGCACAATTATGGTATCAGAGAATTAAGTTTCTGTGAAAAACACTTAGATATTTTATGCCTGGCTGATATTTAAGGATATTAGACGATTGAATAGAATATTGGAATTTAGATTATTTCTAATAGAGGACTGCATGTCTTTTAGGTGATTTTGAGGATTTGGTATCATAAAATTTGGTTCGTTAAGTGATTTGAGGACTTAGGAATCGGAGATGCTCGAGGAATTTTGGGATCCTTAAATGAGTTAAGGACTTATAATATCTTGGTAAGTTGTAATCAATGAATTGATTGTATAGTTCAGGGCTTGGGGTTGGTAAATGCCTTAGGTCGTCAGTCTATGGACAAATCTAAAATATTAAAATAGGTTTATTCTAAACTATCTGCTTTGTAGGATGCTAGAACAACGAGGTGCAAATTCACTAAGATCTTCCAATGGAGCCCAAAAAAATAAAAATATAAAAATAAAAATTCAGATATTTTAAGAGCACTTCAACAAGCAGACCAATGTGTATACCAAGCCATAACACCTTGAATTGCAATTCATGGATGGTAGAGACACTAGCTTCTATTACTTACATACTCGCCGAGAAAGGACAGTCGAAGCTGATTATTTCATACTTGGAAAGTAAGTCATTACCATCCTCATCAATTTAGCGGTAAAAGATTAGCAATCCTCGCAACAAGCAACATTGTTTTAAGAGACCAGCTATATTGCTATATGTTACAAGATGTCTACAACAACAACTACAGTGATGGTATCTCTAGCAAGCTAAAAGATCTCTTGACTATATTATGTTGTTACCAGTCAGTACATTTTGCAAAGTAATGAAAAGCTCGGCACTATAGATGACAATCTTAGAGCCCAAATAAAGTTTACACCATTTCTGATCAAGAGGTACAGGCTTTGTCTCATACTAACGGAGGTAGTATACACACCTTAGGTGCTATATCCTACAATAGTTAGAATTTAGTTCAACATATTTTGTGACATTTGTATTATTTCTTTATATATCATTTAAAGATTGTTCTGAGACTTTGAGACCTTGCATGAGTAGTATCCATTCCAAACAATAAAGGTTATTATCTAGTATTGATCAGAAGCACTTAAGGATATATATCTATGGGGTCAGTGTGATCCATTAGATAATTATCCAGGAAGATAGTCCATGATCATGAACATCTTTTATAATTTGATCCCTCATCGAAAACATTGTGCACCATTTTTGGCACCATTTTTGGCAGTGTTATGAGTATTTGGGACATTAGGGATTGCTTTGAGAATACAAAAAAAAAAAGAGAAAAAATTTAGGATTGTCTGTCGAAAGTCAAGGTGTATTTATAAATGATTAACTCTATGGTCTAAAATTTAGGTTAAGGGATGGCAAGTTTAGATGATTTTATTTAAGTATCAAGTATAGATATAAATTTATCAATAGTCGAAGCAGCTGTCAATTGGACTTGCCCCTATCAGAGCCCTAAGATTTGAATTTCATGGATCTTAGTTGTTATTTCTGACTGATTGGAAGAGTTTATTAGCACTTGTAATTATAAATCTTGGATTGTGCTCATCTATTATTTTGGAAAGATAAAATTTTGAATTTAAAAAAAAATAAAAAATTAAAGTGATTAATTCATAATCTAGATCAATGACAATTACAATTTTTGGTCTTGAGACTTAAAAATCTAATTATGAGGAGTTGTTGTTTTTGCAGGAGTTTAGTCTAAGTCAGAAAGTGAAATGAATCATTGAAATGAGATAAAGGAGGCTATAGAGTAACCCACTAGTGAAATTTAAATTAGAAATTGTTATTACATAAGTCGGAAGATGATGGTATTAGTTGAAGGTTTTAAAAAATAAATTAATCATAACTTTGGATTGTATCCTTTAAGAGCTGTATGATATGCAACTTTGAAATTCTATTGGGTTATGATACATTAATAAATTATGATGACAATCAAGGGTATGCCGATAAGGAGTAACCATCAATTTATGATGGATGCGTTGAAGGTTGATAATTCACTAGTTCATAGGATGTTTTTGGATGGCTGCACTTTAATGATAAACCATATTAAAAATTCAGAGAATTCGATAAGAGCAGTTGATATTATATGATTAAGGATGGCGTGTAAAGTTGACCTATATAAGACAATTATGATCACGCTGAGGCTATAGCACAATTTAAGTTTGATCAACATCATCATTATTGAGGTCGATGACATGATGCAATGAAGTGGGATGCTAGTACTTTAATTAACGATTCAAGTTATATACCAAAGTCATACTCGAGTTGCATTGGAAAGATAAGTTTAAGTGTGATGGTTGTAAGTGGGTAATATAATCGCTAGTTGATTGTGAGGACATTGGAGATCAGAATGGTTGTGGACTCGATTTGTGCAAATACTAGGTAGAGCGAGACTCTTTTAATATTAATATTTTAGTAGTATCTCTATAACCTATTGCATTTGAAATTATGTGCCGTTGGTTTTGGAAGGAGTAAATATTTGATGAATGTTTGATTTAGGTAAAGATGATTTTTTAGGTAAAAGTATCGGCAATTATTTAAAGATTATGACCTATATTTCGAGGATGAAATTCTTTTAAGGAGGGAGGATTGTAATACCTCGATATTTTAACTTGGATTATTTAGTTAAGAACTTATTAAAGTAATAAATAATAAATAATTTAATGTTTTGATACTAGTAAATATTGTTAATAAAAATGGGTATTAAATAATTAATAATAAATGATAAAAAATAAATAATAATAATAATAATAGATATTAATTAGTAGTAATTAGCAATAAATAATAGTATTAATAATAATAAATAATAGTAAATGATATTATAAATAAAAATGATGATGATGATGATGATGAAGGAAATGAAAGGAAGAGAAAGAAAAAAAAAGAAAAGAGAAAGAAAAGAGAAGGGGAAGGACGGAAAGAAAGAAAGAAAAGAATGAAGGAAGAAAAGAAGGAAAGGGGGGAAGGCGCGGACAGGGGTGGTAAAGAAGGAAAGGAAACCGGCTCATATGGAAATTTGGTTGAAACCCTAACTGGCCCTTTCATTACTTAAGGCGGCAGTAGGGTTTGGGAAAGAGGACAAATCAAAGAACGCCCTGCCATTGCCGTCGTCACCGGAAAGTGAAGAGAGAATTGGGGGAAGTAAAAGTCCTATCTCACAAATTAAATTCGTTCTTTCTTCTTGTTGATGATATTCTCCTTTTTGCATGATGTGATTTCATGAAAATCGGTGGTTCTTTGGGTTAAGAAGATGGAAATGGGAGAACAGTGCCTACGGCTCGATTGGTAAAATTCTCAAACTGTAAGGGCTTTACGTTAAATTGGGGCTTGATAAATTGATTAATGGAATTATAAAGTAATTATTTTGGGAATTTGGCATTGCTGATGGAAATAGAGCACCGTGCTCTGTTTATGTTTTTCTAGCCGGGTCCAGTGACCCGAAGGTAGAAATATGAATCAAACTCCGTTATTTTGCAAGTAAAATTTTCCATTTTTTTGGTTGATAATTTTTCTCTTGTTATATACTTTCGGTCATATTTTCTTAATTGGAACAAAAAAAATGGGAAAAACAGAGCAACGACTCTGATCCAGCATTTTAGGGGTTTACAGTGGGTAAATAGAGCCACGAAATGAAAACTGGAAATTAGGGAGTGGTCACTAACATTAGGGATTTGATAATTTGTGGAATTGTTTTGCAAATTCTCTTGATTTACCTAATTGAAAGTGAAAGTTGGGTTTTTTATTTGCTTGAATGAGAACCGGACAATAGATGGATAAAACAAAGTATTGGGCTTGGTTGTGAAGACAGAGATGGTGGATAAATGAGGAGTGTGCAATGTGTATAAATTTGCTATGTGTGAGTGTGGCTGTGTATTGCTCGTGTAGGTAGTGTGCAGTGTGATGGGGTTGAGAGAGGGAGCCGTCAGGGGAGCCGGCGGTGAGAAGATGGTGCCACCACCATCGCCATTTTATGAGTTGGCAATGAGGAGGCAGTGGTGCTACCGTGCGTCGCGGTACGTGGGTGTATAAGGGAATTCTCACCCTTATACATACTCCACCCAGCCGTGGGATTATGTATATAAACTCCGTTTGATTCGTCTTCAACCTCTTGCCGAATTCTCCCATATCCGTTTACTTGATTTCCTATTTGATGAAAACTATGCCATTTTTATACCAAAATTGATGTAAAAAATATAAAAATGTTAGAAATCAAATTTCCTAATGATTTGCAACATTAGTTTTCATCAAATCATTATAAAAATTAAAACTTTAAAAAGTTTCAAAAATTCTAAAAGTGGGAAATTTGCAGAACAGTTTCAAGGCCGAGATTTTCAATCGATCTAATAACAAATGTTAGACATAAATCGGTCTTCCACGCTAAAAAACATAACAATTAAGACCAAATGTGAAATTAAAATTAAGAATTGTAACTAACCTCCCGTCATTGAATCCACTACAAGTTGTTCAAATTTATGCAATTATTTTCTACTTGTTTGAACCTTCTAAGCCTTATTACTTCTCAGCGATAGTATACAAAATGGAGTATTGACTTAGGGACCCAAACTAGCAAGACCCTCACATATGGACAATTTCCATCAAATTGTCCATGATAGTTACCATGAGAGATTGGGCACGGTTATCTTGGGTAAATATGGGCCATAACTGTCGATTTTCTTTTTTATTTTAAAACTGTATAACCAACATCAACAACAATATCAAACAACACTCTAACCAAAGGTTGCTCTTTATATTTAACACCAACAACAACAGTTCAATGGAAAACAACCTACAACAACAACAACGAATTTTTAACACCTAACCGAGTAGGGCCTAGTTGGTCAAAGCATTTTGCAACAACCATGAAGTTTTAACGTGACTGAAACAAATTTCTATCTCACAACAGATTTTAAGAAGTTGAGAAATTTATTGCATTACCAGGGCCATCCTCCAAAAAAATGATGTTGACTGGGGAGGTCAAAGATTTGCATTTTCACTGCTGCAGCATTCGTCTTCAAACTCTGCTGCAGCAAGAATAATAATGTAGATGTGTTGGGTAGCCAATATGACAGATGGATATTTTCATTTTCTTTCTGCTTCATGTCACATGCACAGACAAAGAATATGCCAAATTTTTGTCATTCTAAAGCTCAGTTTAAGTTATCAACAACTTGGTATTGTTTTTTGTAGATTTATTGAGTAAAGTCTAGTGGGAATCCCTCCTGTAGCAAAATCCTTATCACTGCTACGCAGTACTGCTGATACCAGCGGGATATGACTAGAGACCTGCGGAATGAATTTTAATTACAGACCACTGTGCAAGTGCATCATAAAAAGTCAACATATTGTTGCAATCAAAGTAGTCAATGAAATGTAGGA
Organism: Nepenthes alata; assembly: GCA_028571085.2. Taxonomy (NCBI): domain Eukaryota; kingdom Viridiplantae; phylum Streptophyta; class Magnoliopsida; order Caryophyllales; family Nepenthaceae; genus Nepenthes; species Nepenthes alata. Next base: position 5,836 of record JAOVVI020005613.1, read on the forward strand.
GAAAAATAACGCCGGTAGGAATGAGGAATTGAGAGGAAAGAGCGATGACACATAATAGAGAAAAGGGAAGAGAATCAAGGCACAGTAATTTTATGTGAAAACTCTCTTCTAAATAAGAGAAAAAAAATCACGGGATACTTAATTTACAAAAATTTTACTATGTAAAATTTTTATTACAAAACCCTTTCGATTGCAAAAACCCTCAGAGAACAGAGAACAAATGCAGAAGGGCGACTCCATGTATTTCACTGCTTCTTCACACTTAAAACACAACAATGTACACACATATTTATACAAATGTACCGGGCGGTACCTGCTTACAAGATAGTTGTGTTGTAAAGCCTACCACCTACTCTACAAAGTAGCATTCCTAAACTTTACAATTGAGCTACTCTGCAAAGTCGGCTACCAACTCTAGAAAGTTAGCTCTGCAAAGTTAGCTGCCTATACTAGACTTTGCAGGTGATTTTCGATGCATGCCAAATTTGTTCACCTGCCCAGTTCTGCCACCAAAATCACTCCGGCAAATTTCATCACTCTATCCTTGTAAACCTCTCCGGAAAATTTCATTACTCCAAAAATTTCCACTCCAGAGATTTCTTCACTCCGGCAAAGTGTAATCACTCCGGCTTTTTTCTTCATCTTCAGGCCACATCGCCGTGCTCGCTTGCAACAATACTTTCCTATATTTGGATAAACCCGTCGTTCTGCCAATAGGGTAGAACCAATACGAGAGTGGCCCATATCTAACATGAAAGAATAGAAAGAGTTCAGAATTTAGGATTTAGCTATAATGTCCTTCAAAGGCACTGAAGTCCAAATTAAGGTACATTGGCCATAACAAAGTGCTGAACAAATCAAAATCAATAAATTAACCTTCAGGGAAGCACATTTTTAGGAAGGATGAGAATCTAAAAGATAAACTACAACAACTAATCTGGCAGGAGCAGGAGGGAAAAAGATAAAAGAAAAACAGAATCTTCTAATGTCATTTCCTTCCAAGACTCACTTCTATTAATCAACAATATATTTTGTTTTGTGCATCAGGTTTCCTCAATTGCAGAGCCAATTAACTGAGTGAGACGATCAAGAACATTGGTTTTTTCTGCTTCAAATGATTTCCAATGAAAAAGTCACTTGTATATAGTGAAGGCAGCAACCGGTTTACCTTCACTGAGGCCAAGGTCTTCAGGACCAAAAGAAAATTTTCCTCTAAATTGATAAGACTATAAACACAATTGATAAGAGCGTTTATAGTCTCCCATATAACAACTATACCGAAATCTGGACCAAACAACAATTTTCCTCTGAAAGGGTATAAAAATGAGAAAAAAATAGTGAATTGATAATTGCATGGTCTTCCTGCAAAGAAATTCAGCACTTTCACGATGCCTCTCAATTTGTAATTTCCTAAGAGATTTTGACCCAAAAACAGGCTTACTTTATTTCCCTTGCACATGTGATGACCATTTTCCGAAGGCTGAAACAATATTACATGAGAACATAGATAACACACCAAAAATAATAATGAAAATTTTATCGCATGATTTACCTGATGTTTAGACATCTTTCTCGTTGAAGACTTCAGCAATGCTTGCCGCTGCAGAATTTGGCCCCCAGTCTCTGTCATAGATTCTTTCTTCAAGTCTGATGGCAGTAGACTATTAGAATTTACCTCAAAGTAATTTCAGGGAGGGAAATACTGCTGAGTTTTACACAAGTTCATAACAACCTTTGCATAACTGTCTTCGACTTAATAATTTGGACTCTGCTTCCAAAGCCTGCTTTAAGCATTCTTCAATTATCTTGTTTGCCTGCTTCAACCGTTCTTTACTGATCTTGTTTGTTTCTTCATATTTCTTCTCAGCTTAATCAAGTTTCTTATCCGTTGAACTTACTAATGCCTGTGAAGTACAACCACAATAACTAAAAGAGAGGAAAAAAATAATTGACAAATATCCTTAACGATGCCTTTCATTGGAACATAAAATCTAAAAAAGAAAAACGTATAGAAGAATGTCAAGTAGCTTACCTTAAGTTGCTCAGTTTTGACAGCAAGTTTGTTTATTGACTGCTACTTTCTTTGTAACTTCACACTCCTTGATAAATATGGCCTTACTTTCTTAAAATTCAATCTGAATTTCTTGTAAAGCCTGCTGCAATTTGAAATTCTCGTGTTCTAGCTTCTTCAACATCAGCCTACAAAGGTAGATAAACAATCATCAGCTAGTATACGAGCAATTCCCTAACGAAATACATGGCCCATTCCATTATAAGATTAACTATCTCGTTAGTGGTGTTACCATTTATCGTTTCCCCATAACTTGCTAAAATATGCGAGGCTTAAATTTTGGCATGAGTACTGAGGTACAACAGCCTCATAGATTTAACAAAAAATGTTCTAAAAGAGGAAAATGGTATAAAAATGTCAACTAGTTTACCTTAAGTTGCTCACTTTCGGCAGTAAGATAGTTTATCGATTCCATGTCAACAAATGTTACTTTCTTTGTGGCTTCACACTCATTAATAAGTATGGCCTTACTTTCTTGAAATTCAGCATGAATCCCTGGTAAAGCTCGCTGCAATTCAGAAATTTCTGGTGTTTTGGCTTCCTCAATGTTGGTCTACGAAGGGAAATAAATTATCATCAGCTAGTACACAAGCAATACCATAAGGACATACATGGCCCATATCATAATAAGATTAGCTATCTCCTTAGTGATATTATTAATTATTATGATTCCACAACTCGCCAAAATATATAAGACTTAAATTTTGGCATGAAAAATACTAAGGTACTATAGCCTTGTGAAATTTAACAAAATGTACTAAAGAAGAAAATGGTATATAAATGTCAACTAGTTTCCCTTAATCTGCTCATTTTCGGAAGTAAGCTTGTTAATTAACTCCTTGTAAGCAACAACTACTTTCTTTGCAGCTTCACACTCTTTAATACCTACGGCCTTAATTCAACTTGGATCTCTTGTAAAACTTGCTGCAATTTGGAATTCTCTTGTGTTTTGGCTTCCTCAGTATCGGTCTACGAAGGGAAATAAATAATCATTTGCTAGTATACAAACAATTCCATAATAAAATACAGGGTCCATATCATAATAAGATCAGTTATCACCTTAGTGGTGTTACTGTTTATTATTTCTCCACAACTCACTAAAATATATAAAGCCAAAATTTTGGCATGAATAGCACCAAGATGATATGGCCTAAAACAATTTAAGACTAGACACTCATCTTTAATCATAAATGTTTCGCTTCTCCAAATGATGAAACCATTATAAGAGAGGATAAAAGTATAAAGTAAATGGGATGCTTAATCAATTGGTTCTAACTTAAGCCCATAGATCTAGACTCAACTAGTGGATCAATTAGGTAAGTCTTAATCTGGACTTTGACATCACACTTTAAATGTGAGAAAATTCCAAGAAATCCAACAATAAGAATTATAGACAATGATGAATGGATGCAGTTAGCTACTAAAGTAAAAGGGAAATGTGTCGTATCTTTTCTCATTCCCCCAATTTTAATCTTAACTTCTATGTATCTTCTCTTGTTCATAACTTTTAGTTTAGAACCAATTTTATACTATACCAAAATATAAAGGTTGAGAATAAAAATAAAAGTTGAGAACAAAATCGAAAAAAAAAAGAAAAAAAAAGAGAGAGTTTGAGAGCTTTTTTGGTATTTTGAATAAAATAAAATACTTAAACGGCATTTCTCTACCTGCTGTAGACAGGTCAGTTCTTCAACTTGCTTCTCAAGTTTACTATTAGCTTCTTGCAGAGCACCAATTCCCATTGCAGCCTGCAAATTATCAAGAAAATGTTTATGGTACTTTTGAAAAACTTCACTCAGCTACAAGCAAATATAGATTGATTACACTGATGTATACAGTTCAAGAATCATGCCAAACTAAATAGGAGGAATAGTTGATGAACACTATCTGGTGCAAGCTAAAATAGAAAATGATATAGATTGAAGCAGGCACACCCTTTTTTGGCATGTTTAGCAACATAATAAATATAAGTCTTCTAAGTTTTTTATTACAGTAAAACATGTAAGGTCCAGTTCTATTCATGTACATCAATCATATGATAATTTGATTCAGAAAGAGTTCACAAAAAGTTAATTTAATGCTCTATCAGATGCAAGATGAAATAATAGATGATCTAGACTGAAGTAGGCACAGCCTTTTTGGGTGTGTCTAGCAACATAATAAATTTAAATCTTCTAAATTTTTTATTACAGTAATACATCTAATCTTCTATACTGGGTATTCTTAGATTTTTAAGTTCTTTTGCATGCCAAGGTGAGCCCACATATGTAGCAACAAACAAAAGAGTTGTGGTATTGATTGTTAGAATTCAAACTGAATCATATAAATTTTTACAAAATTTTTCTAGCATCCTCATACTTTTCTAAGTTAGGTAAATTTAATTTAAATTTTAACATTATAAAAAAAACTAGATACTCCACATAAAAGTTAGAGTATTTCAATATATACTAATACCATAGAGCAAAACGTCTAAAACTTTTACATGAGGGATAGATTTTAAAGACTTTTCTTCTATCAAGTTGTTACTTGTTACTTTTGGTTGGTGGTTTTTGTGACTTATGTCTCGGGATTGACCCTTGCAATAAAGTGAGAGGTTCAACTTGATTGGTGTCCGGCTCCTAATGAGCATGGATGTGACATATGGTTTTTCAGCTGTAAATACCAGGCCGTGACATTGAGTAGGGCTCCATCCCAGAGTCTAGACTTCAAATTCTTTAAGAATTCTAAGGCACTATCCCAAGAAGCTCCTAAAATCTTTGACTCCACATTGAAGCAAATATGGTATAATCATTAGCATATATCACTAATGATACTCATGTAAGATTTTTTATCAAGCACACTGACCCTAATTTGCAACCTTGAATTTGGACAAAGATGTGGTAGTTCATTTCAGAATTTGCACTCTACTTTGTGGAGTTAGGTTTGATCCAAATCTTTAGGGAATCCTGTGATCTGTCCATAAGTAGATTTAATTGATCTATGCAGGTGGTATTGCAATTCACAAGTCTAATATTTTTTGCTCTTGATGAAAGAAAAATTTAACAAAAGAAACAAGAGCCACCAAGAGACATGTTGAATCACCCACTGCATCAGGTGACACGGTAGCCACTATAATAGACAAGAGATTAAAGCTTCCAAAGTTCATAATAAGAAGGTGCATATATGCTTCGACCAATCAACTAAGAATCAGTATTCCATTATAAATGACATACAAATAATGCAATCATTAGCTTAAAGATGAGCCATGAAGACTGTATGGAGAAACTGAGAAAAAAGACAAGGTTAGAATCTTTAACCTTCAATGATTCTCTGCGTGCCACTACCCCTCGAGGCACACTGTGTAACAATTGCAGCATTCCTTATCCATATATTATTAAGATGGTCTAGGTACTTTCGGCAGTTACCCTGTGTCAAGCATCAACTCATCATGAAAAGCAAGAACTATAAAACATCTAATGGAAACTGAAGCTCATATTTTACTTATTGTTTGTTTACATCAACCATAAGAGTTACCACATAAGTTGGCCAACCAATTAATAACTGAGAGGGCGGTTCTTGCATCAATCACATATAATTCATCTAGTCTCTTTTACATTCACAAAATGAGGCAATTTATACATGAGATGCCACTAGGTTTATGGCTGACAGATGCCAGTATACATAATAGTCATTAATCCATTACCAGAAAAAATAACGACATATCTTATCATTTCTTACATGTCTATTAGAATGAGTTGCCAGAGGATGTAGATAATATTGTCAAACATATAAGCTGCACCCTTCTTGCTTGGCACAAAATAAATATTGGTTCTCAATCATTATGCCACAAATTAAAAAGTAAATGCACAACCCACACCATGTGGATTGGCAGAAGGAGGGAAGCTAGTCTAAAACAGAGAGTATGTTTGAGTTTCATGATGGCATGTTTGATGAAAGTCTGCCATCTGAGTTGAATGAGTACAGGATGTAATTCTTGATGGATCTCTACAAAGTATCCATTGAGTTAACTGTTAAATGCGAATGTCAATGCTGGGCATGCTAGTTTTAAGAAGGACAGGTTTTTTGGTTATAAAAACTGTGATTTAGTCCTCAAAGACCTCAAAAATAAGATTTCTGGCCTTATTTTATATGATATGAAAGATTTTAGCAAACTTTGGGACTACCACTCTTTATGCTATGAGATCTTATGACATGAACGCTGCTTTGACAAACCTAGGAAGCTCAAAAACATAGAGGTATAAATCAATACACAGAAGAAAGAGAAAGCAATAGAAAGAAGAATGTAACACATATTTATGTGGAAAACCTCTTAGTTTGAGAGGAAAAAGCATGGGAATCCTTAATCCAAATACACCTCAAGTACACATCTCTCTTACTCTAAAAGACAGCTCTCTATATAAGAGGATTACAATGCCTTCAATAGAAAAAGAAACACTGACAATATAACTTGTATTTCAATAACCAAATGGGGTCTACCACTAAAATGGTTTCATATTGTTGACATATCCTCAAGGATTTGATTGATGGTAAAAAGGGAAATAATTGTTGGTTTTAAAACCAAGATTGTATAGCTATTATGAGATTCCGGATTCCAAAATATAATAATTAAGTAGTAATTAAGTTAATATAATTGAAATTAAATTTAAGGTATGCGAAAAATAAAGTATCGGAAGCAAAATGAAAATGGGAAGTTTGATGCCTGAGTGGCCCCCAAGGCACGCTTACGGTGCAAAAAACAGAATGTCGTGCCCGAGGCTCGCCTGAGGCGCGCCTAGGACGCGTTTAGCAGAATATCTCGCTTGATGAGTGCTCTAGTGCGGACATTTAGGTGCTTTGGCGCCTAACGAGCGCTCGACTTGCCCTCGAGCGCTAGTATAAGTATATAAACGTGATAGGGTTATTTTTCGTCAGATTTCACACGAACCAAAGAGAGAAGAGAGAGAGAACACGAAGCAGAAGAGAGAGGAAGTGGAGATCGAGGCTTTCGAGTTCAATTCTGGCTTAAACTAGTTGGAGAAGCGATAGATCGGGTTAACACTAGTGCACTCATATACTTTTCTTTCTCTTGTTATAATTTTTATTCGCTCCTATTGTGTATTTTTATTCCGATACCCGTTCAAAACATGTGTTTTATAGATTTTTTTGATTTGGTGTCCGATTTATTAGTTTTGTGCAATTTTGTATTCACAAACAAACCCTGACCCGTGCCCCAACACTTTTACCCGTTTATTTTAGAATTTATGCATGATTTGGCCTTAGATAATTAAAACGGTAACTTTGTGAACATTTTTACTTTAATTATTTGGTATTTATTT
>JAOVVI020005615.1:0-16325 GCA_028571085.2 Nepenthes alata
ATACCCAGAAGCATCTGTCTGCACTATATAGGGTTTAGAAAAATCCAACAATGCCAGAACCGGAGTGGAAGTAAGGGCAGCTTTGAGGGCGCTAAAGGTTATTTCAGCTTCATTGGTCCACAGGAGTGCATCCTTCCGCAGTAATTTTGTGAGTGGTGCTAAGATTTGAGCGTATCGCGCTACAAAACGCCGATAGTAGCCAGCCAGACCCAAGAATTCACGCAATTGTCAAACATTTGTGGGTGTTGGCCAGCTCTGGATGGCTTCAATCCAAGTTGGATCTACTGCCACCCCTGCCGGCGACACAATGTGTCCCAGATAGGCCATCGTAGAGCAGCCGAACTCACAATTTGCCCATTTGGCATATAAGGAATGGATGCGTAAAATCTGGAGTACCTGAGAGAGGTGCTGGAAATGGTGTTCCCAGGAGGAACTATAAACCAATATATCACCAAGAAACAACAAGACAAACTTTCGTAATAGAGGTTGGAAAATAGCATTTATCTCAGAAATGGAGCAGGGGCAATAGACAAACCGAAGGGCATGACCAGAAATTCATAATGCCCTTCGTGAATTTGAAATGTTGTCTTATGGATGACCTCAGAGTGAATGCGCATTTGATGGTACCCCGAGCGTAAATTCAGCTTAGAAAAAATCTGGGCACCATGTAACTCATCCAAGAACTCGTCCACTGTTGGGATTGGAAAGTAGTCTTGAACTGTGATGGCGTTGAGCACCCTGTAGTCAACACAGAACCGCCAATTTCATCTTTCTTTTTAACTAGTAAAACTGGTGAGGAGAAGGGACTTGTGCTAGGACGTATAATTCCTTCATCAATCATCTCACGTATTAATCTCTCCATTTCAGCCTTTTGAAAATGGGGATAGCGGTAAGGCTTGACATTCACTGGAGAGGTGTTAGCTCTCAAGGGAATACGGTGATCTGTATTGCGTTGTGGGGGCAAGCCGTGAGGAGTGTTAAAGACGTCAGCATAGGTGGAAAGAATGTTGTTAAGGGTTATGGTTATTGCAGAGTCAACATTAGAGGGTGAGCAAGTTGGGGTGGCTAACTTATCGTCTAACAGTTGCGTAATAGCTAGTTAGAAATAGGAAGCAGCAGAATGGGTAATACCACTGCGTTTTAACTGGCCCAGGGACATAGTGGATAGGGACAGTTTCTGCAGGCCGTGGAGAGTAAGGGAATTCCTTTCAAAATTAAAGCTCATCCATAATTCTTTGTAGTCAAACAATACAGGGCCAATAGAAGTAAGCCACTGTACGCCCAACACAATATCCGCCCCATATATAGGGAGTAAATGGAGGTCGACACTAAAAGTGGATGGTCCCAGAACAACAATAACATTAGAGCACAAACCTTCACACTGTAGAGAGTCTTCATTTCCTACTGTGACACTGAGGTGTTGAGAAGGAACAATGGGAAGTCCCAAATGCTTGGCCAAGCGTGGCTGTAGAAAATTATGAGTAGAGCTGCTATCCACCAAGACAACCATGGGTCGGCCGATGACCATTCCCTGCAATCTCAGGGTGGAAGGAACAAAGTGTCCCTCCAATGCATGCAAAGAGATTGTTGGGACCGCCTTGATGGTAGCAGGCGCCAACTCTACTTCTTCGGCTAGTCCCTGCTCCATTAATTCCTCTTCTGAATGTCGTGGAACCGGGTGTCTTGTGATGTTTTCCTGTGATAATACATAGAAATTGCGGTGGTTTACACCGGTGTCCGGGAGTAAAACGCTTGTCATAATTGAAACACAAACCCTTCTCACAGCGAGCTGTCATCTCTGCAGGAGTAAGCCTATGTATAGGTAGTTTTTGAGCAGGAATGGAAGGAAAGGAGGTCTTTACCGGAACTGTTGAAGTATTCATAGTTTTCTTAGGAGGTAAGAGACGCTGAGGATGTGGTCGTTCCGTTTCCAATTTCTCATTCACCAGTTTAGCCATGCCTATGGCTTTTGGTAAGGAAAACGGTTTGAGCAGCGGCAACTCGTTCCTGATATTGTCACGAAGCCCCAAAATTAAGCAGTCCAAAAGATTCGTAGTAGAGAGCCCAGTGGTTCATGTGGAGAGGGCTTGAATTCTGACATATACACCGCTACAGTGCTAGTTTGGTGTAATTTGTAGAGAGCACCTTTGTGATTCAAATATGTCAAGGGCCCAAATTGAAGCTCCAAATCTTGGGAGAAAATTTTCCAAGTTGACAGCTGCTGAGTCGCATACATCCACTGGTACCACTGAAGAGCCATGCCAAACATATAGAACGCTGCTATGGTTAGCTTCTGCTCCGGTGATGTGTCATGGTACACAAAGAACCAATCGATCTGAAAGAGCCATCCGAGCACATTCTCGTCGGAGAAAAAGGGAATCTCGAGTTTAGGTAATCATAAATGATTAGTGAGGGGGCTATCAGGTTGTGTCTGTGGGAGGAGATTTAGGGCTTGAGAGGACTGAGCCACAATCGGAGTTGACGAGGTCGCAATTGAAGGGGGAGTGGGGAGAAGGGGTGGTAACGAGGGTTGTTTCTCGAGGCGGTTTACAAAGTAGAGGAGTTCAGCTAAAGATTTTTGGATGTGGTTGGTGATGGTGGAGTTGGAAGCTATACCATCTGCATGTTGTTGGACAGTAGCCGCCACGTCCTTCAAGTATCTCGCCAATCCAGCGATGGACTCCTCCAGAGCCTTGTAGCGAGTCGTCGTTTCCTCTGCCATCTCTCTTTCAACGAGAGCACCAGATAATACATGCCTTCGAGCCCTTTTAGACAACTGGTCCTGAACCAGAATCCACAGAGAATTGGGGAACTTCTGCGCCTAGCTTTCTGCTTCAGCTTTCCTGCACAAACACTAGGAAACACGAAAAGGGGAAGGAAAATAACTCACAAGAGAGAAAAAGGAAATGAGGACGAGAGGGAGAGAGATAATAGCCAGCTGTCCTTTACTGTAGCATTTAGTTACAATATATATGAATAACGCAACTAACTCAGTTAGAAGCTAACGATGCCTGTCCACCGAACCAACTCTTACAAAAGCATAATAGCATATGTAACTCAGCAACCAATAAGAACAAGATACTAACGGCAGAAGAATAATAGCATGTGTAATGTAGCAAAATAAGAATAGTGTGGTATAATAAAAATTGAAATACAACTAAATGTAATCCTAGAATTTGCAGGGTGGGTGAGTCTGCCGAGCACTTCGTTTGATAATTTGAGGGACTTGAACCATTTTCCCATCGGTGGCGATCAGGCCCATAACAGTTGTTTTCCCAAATCCTTCGGTATCCCCAAAATCGGAAAGGATTTCAAACCTAAAGTTGTTTTATTTAAATCTCTGAATAATATAGATCCGTGGGAGTATGTGTTGAGGATAGGATTAGGGTTGGCGTTCGTCAACCAGCTAGTGAAATGGGACGCTATGCTTAAAGACGAGCTCGACGACATGCTCGAAAAAGCAAAGCCGCTAATGAGCGCCGTTACAAGGGTTTGCATTCCTATTTCCAGAGTCTTATGATTTCAATTTAGCTGTAAATTTTGCCTTTACTGCAATGAAAAATTACCCTTCTTGTGATAAAATATTGCGTTGGGAACTAGGATTCCTAGAATTCTGATTTTTCTCACTTTGATTAACAGACTTTGATATCACATTAATAATAAAAAATTTTAAGTTGTTACCACTAGAGTTCCCATATTCGAAAATGTAATTTGACTTGATTATTTAATTAACTTTTCTAGCTATTATTGGAGAGGTTTATTTTTTAACATAAACGAATATTCTAAAATATATTTGATGGGTCCGGTATCGTGAGTTGATCCGAAACCTGAAGCGTATCAAAAAAGTTTTGTCAAAGCGGGAAATATTTCATTTTGGCCGGAGAAATTTCCCTTGGCGGGAAGTTAGATTTCATCACGGCGGGAAATTTATCATCCTGTTCCTCGATAAAAAGGGAACGATGGACAGCAAAACAAGGGGGGAGAAACAAGTCCCTAAATAGGAGAGCAAAATCCCTCAAAAGCAATGCCCTGGTGCTGCCGCTCCTGTCCATTGGCCGAGCTTTCCTTTCTCGACTCCGGTGAAAATAGAGTATGGCGTCCTCGTCGATAGCGCGCAGAGGTTCTCGCCAACGAATCACAAGGCTCTCAGCTAGTGGCGACCGACTCTTCCCTGTTTCCCTAGGGCCAAACTGGGTGCGGAGCTCTCTATCAATGGTGCCTAATCCCTCTGTTCTCGGCTATGGTGAAACAGGGTGCGGGGCGCTCCTACCGATGGCGTCCAGCGATTTCCTCTCAAATCAACGCTAGGTAGAGCGTAAAGCTCACTGTCCATGGCGAACAGCTACTTCTCCCTCTAATCAAGGAGAATAGAGCCCAACAAAGTCCCCAAACAGTGGCGACCCACACTCTTAGCATTCACAGCAAAAATAGAGTATAAAATCCCTTCGTAAGGCGGTTGGAGCACTCGACGAGGCGTCTCCCAAAACGGGGTTCAGAGCCTCTTAGCAGAACAAAATGTGAGGCCGAATCCCATAAATGAAGAAACAATCGTCATCCAAAGCAGACAAATAGGGAGCTCCAAGCTCCTCATCAATGGCGTCCGTAACTCCTTGCAACTCTCGGCCGAACAGAAAGCGGAGGAGCTCTCAGATAGCGCCACCTAGTTGCCCTGTCTTCAGATCGGGGAGAATGGAGTCAGAGCCCGTGGTTCCCTGAAGCTTACAGCCAGTCCTGTTGCTGTGGAGGCCTTAGAGTTTGCCGCCCAGTTTGCCATTGACGGAGACAGACGGAGCCCCATAAATGGTGCTCAATCCCCTTAAGTAGAATAGGGAAAAAAGTGTTGTACAGTGTTCCCCCAAAATGGCCATCTAGCACATTCAGCACTGTTCATTCGGCTCGTTGGGACCTGATTGGTTTTGTATTTGATCGCCAACGGGAACGATCTGGATGGGTGATGACGTCATGCCCTACACTCATTCGAACGGCATCTATTAGGCTTTCGGATATTTTTGGGGCCCATGGACACGCCATCCCACACTCCGTGGGCACACCCCCGAGCGGGGACATCTCTATGCCGCCCTCCGCGGGCGCACCCCCCAAGCGGAGACACCCCCATCTCTAAGTTGCCCTCCATGGGCGTGCCTCTAAGCTGCTCCTTTACGGGAGCATTCATGGAGCCCAAGCCTCCAAACACATCTCTCTAACACTCATCTCATTTCCATATCTTAAGCATGCAGTCCTCCATTTATTACAAAAAATTTCTAACTTGAGAGTCGGAGTATCAAAGGGAGATAACCCCCATTGACCTCTGACATCTTGTTTATAGCTTTTATTGTGTAGGTTCTAGGTTCACAATTACAGAGACCGGACCTGCTCATGATAACTTCTGAACAACGAAGAATCCGAAGGCTCCCTAATCTGTACGATAACCCAGGATCTGGGACGTAACATTGGCGCCATCTGTGGGAATGCGACAAAAAGTCTAGCGTCTCCACTCAACACTCAATCCCTTACACAAAGATGGAATCAGTTGAGTTTTAGCCAACACTATGACTTGAAGCATAGCCTCTTATGGAGATGATCTCTCACTGGGTAGCAATGTCTGGGGGCTCTGTTCCTTAACTCGAGGACGGAAAGAGAAGATCAACACCCCAAGTGTGAGTTATTTCCTCGGCTAGAGCGAAGTTGTCCATCACGACGACCCATCATCAGTTAGCTATCCATGGGGGCTCCATCCTCTAAACTCCAAGATGGTGAAGGAATATCAGCATCACATGTGCGAGCTACTATATCAGCCAGAGGCAAGGTCACCCATGGTGACAACCCCCTTACGGGTAGCCATCCGGACGGACGATCGACCCCGAGCGTGAAAGCATTTGCTGTTCAATCGGGTACTCTAGACCCACGTTCCTTGGACTATTCGCACCTAACTGAAGGTGTAGCGCTGGGACTTCACCCCTCAACCCCCTAGTGACCAAAGAAAGCCAACATTATCAAAGGATTTGCCATGCGCTTCCTAGCCGATCTGGTCAAAAGATTGGACCCCTCGAAGCATGGGGGCCATCGGTCGAGGCGCCTAACGAAGTGCCCTGATGACCCTTCGAAGCACTACACGCAGACCAAGCTCTCAGAACCTTAGACAGGTCCTAAGAGCATAGTACGTCAACCACCAACGAACACCTACGACGGTATCACGCCGAACCCAAGTAAGTCTTGCATGCATCGTGCTATCTGCTTGAATCATGTTTCTATTAATAGAATAGTAGTATTATCTGTTCATACGAATGATTGCATAACACTGCATAAAATTACGCAACCTAAACTGCCCCTAAGTCAGGCAATTTTTTGCTCGCCTGCTACTAAACCTCGGTCCTGCACCGAGTGGCCCATACGTGGTCGTATCTGAACCTCAATCTTGCACTGAGCTGCACATACGGGGTCATATCTAAACTTTGGTCTTGCACCGAGCGGCCCATACGCGGTCGTATCCAAACCTAAATCCTGCACCAAGCGGCCCATATGCGGTCGTATTCAAACTTTAGTCCTGCACTAAGCGGCCCATACACGGTCATATCTAAACCTCAAACCCATACCAAGCGGCTTGATGTTGTCGTATCTAAACCTCGTTCCCGCACCAAGTGGCCCATGCGGTAGAAGTATCAAGCCTGGGGGCTCCTGGAGTTCCCGACAAAACGGCTATCAAAACCTTAGGGGGCTTTTAAGTATACGTGCAGCGACCTCCTCTCGAAGGAGAGAGCACCATCAGTTAACGACGGTCGTGGGCTAGGACCATAAGCATGAAAGCAACGACGCCCTAGGCAGGGCCGAGCAATGACACGATACCATGCAAAGGCCTAGACACAGAGTCCGGTTACTGTGGCCTGAAAACCAAGCTGGCCCTTGGTGTGGCTCCATGGGACTTGCGACGATATCCACCTCACTGGACCGAGCTTCCCACTAAACACGTGAGATGCGATGACATCTCCTAATGAAGGACGAGTACAGCGCAAGAAGGCGCCGGACTGGGGCCTTGGCAACAATAACTTCATAGCTTAGCCTCTAATACATGAAAAAAGATTCAAAAGCTGTATCATGTAGCCGAAGACATCAGGTGTAGGGAGAGATAACTTCCTTTCATTTATCAAAGATGAATTACGCGGCACTATACAATGAAAAATACAAGCGCTATCCTGATCCTATGAGTCTAGCGGCCCAGCCTCTCTCGAGAAGTCTCTCAAACTGGAGTTGTCGGGAATCTCGGCATTCCCTAGACGTAATATACCCACGAAAACGCCCGAAAGTTCGATAGAGACAATCCGGAGACATAGCCGGATACCATACCAAAATCAGGTGTCGAGTGCAGGGCGCACTTCTTTCAGACTAAGCCACAGCCTGAGATCAGTACTAAGGCGAGATACATCATCCACCAGGGCAGAGGTCCGTCCCCTCAGTTGCTCAGCCTCCTACCTCAGCTCCCCAGTCTCCTCCATAAGTCATTCGCCCTGCTCCACCAACCACCTACTCTGCACCCTTAATTGTTCACCTTCCTATGCCAGCCGCCTGTTTTGCTCCTTCAGCCGTTCGCTCTCCTGCGTTAGCCGCACAACTTGTTCCGTCAGCAGGTCCTTCTCGTCCCTGAGCGCAGCAGTTTTGGCTCCACGCGCTGCACCACCTTCTGCTTGGACTCTTCCCTAACCTGGTAAAAGAATTCAAGCAGTTGAGCGTGCACCATGTTAAGGAAGAGGAACCCCTCAGGGACCTGCAAGAGTAAATGAACGGTCAGCAAATCTCAGAGTTCGAGTCGACAGAAAGACGTAAAGACTAAAAAAGAAATCACGTACAAAAGCAGCAAAGCTATCAGCCTCTCCCGGCCATGAAAGGATGGCCACCCGACTAAAGCAGACAAAGATATGCCACCGAGACCCTCTCTCAGGCAAGCACCAGAGAAGGTGCCTTGTAGGCCGGCACAAGCTTGACGACTTTGTTAGCCATCGAGAGGCCTCCAATGCCGTAGAGTTAGACATATAATAAGGTTTTGGATAAGTAAAATTGAGGAAAGTGAAAAAATTACCTTAGTGTAGCAAGTAGCAGATCTGGGCTTGCTGCGGGCTCGAGCCCAGAAGTGAGCGCAAAAAATAGATTGATCCGGAAAGGCCCACGCATGCCACTCGCTCGAAGCGAGTTGGAAGGCGCTAAATCCAGTGCATGTGCGATCGCCGCGTGCTTGCTAGGCGCTCGAGCACAAAACCAATTTTTTTCCCACCGACCTGACTTCATTTTTGTTATAAAAGGGAAGGGGGAGAGATTTTGGAGCACGGTCATGAAGAATAATGAGGAAAGAGGAGAAAAAAAGGGGAAGGGATTCTTCACCAATTTTGATCCAATAAGAGTAAGAAAAATAGTAGATCGGGTGATGGCAAGTGTACATCAGACGCTATTTTTCATTTTTACTACTTTTTAATATCTCAATATAGGTATTTATGTTCTAAAATATTCTTCCTCCATGATTTATGTCAATGAAACATGTTTCTCTTAATTGTTCAGATAGATTTCATGTTTACCCATATGTATTGTGATATATGGTTTTGATTTCATAAATAAACATCTGTTTAGTATCCGATTTAAGTCCGAAAGCTTTATATGAAACCCTAGAATGAAAATTAGGGATTTAGTGTTTAAAATCGTTAAATCTTAAGATGTAAATGTTGATTTGTAAAAGGTTATTGTTCATGCTATGAATTTTATCTGAAAAATTTACATATAACTGTACTGTTACTTTACTGTGGATTTTTGAAGCTATCTGAAGGGTTATTTGTATAAATTTGATTGGCTTTCTAAAACACAATGAGTTAAAAGTTAAGAAATAAGAACAAAGACATTTTTGATTATGTTAATTAGGACATAGGACTGATATATGGTCAGGTAAGGTTCTCTGACATGCCTTATAACTCTGTCCATGGAGTTATACGGGGTCCGCCCTTCCTCAGGGCGTTAGCCTAGAGGGTAGAATTCTTTGTCTGACTTTCCTTCGGGAGGTAATTCTGTAACTGATCGCATTAGAATGGATATCTCTGTTCTATTTTTGGCATCTGATTGTGTGCGTAATACAATCTATTCTCGATTATTCGCCCCCTCGACTAGTAAGGTCTACCAATGTGGTCCTTTGGATAGTAAAGTTAGATTTTTAGAATTTATAGAGTTTGATACCGGTTTCTGATTTCTGATGTCTGCTATACTGATTTATACTTTCTCTTGTTTCCTTGTACATCTCTATTCTTCGAATATTTCTATGGTTTTACTTAATTGTACTTATATTCTGTATGAAAGAATTACACTTACATGTTTTTACGGTACCTTTTTGGATTTCTCCTCACTCTTTTATTTTTTTCTCCTCCAAATGACACAGTAGAGTTGATTCCGGATGAGCAAGAGTAGATAAAGCCTAGTCAAGAAAATTTTTGGGAGCTTTAAAGCCTATTTTGGGAGTCAAATTAGCTTGAATGTAAATACCTAAATTATGGATGAAAATTATGTATTAATGGTTATGACAAGTTCTATATTCTTATTGAAATGGTATTTTTGCTTCCACTATCTACTTTTAGATTTGTACAAGTCCTAGACGGCATCTCTTGTATGAAATTGGATGTAGTGGACTGGAATGTTGATTTAGAGCCATGGTTGTGTATATGGCGTTAGAGGATCTTGTGTAAGTAATGAAAATGTGTATTGATGTATATTATTTAGTATATTTTCATGTTTGATTCAGGTTGATTGTATCAATTTAGCCCAATTTTATAAAAAATTTTGTCCGTTTTTCCTTAGAATTCTAAGATGTTATTTTGGGCTTCAATTCTATATGGTCATTGACGGAATGTATCAAAACAAAAAAAAATTCATTCCGTCACACATAATCCCTGACCTTAAATTTATCTCCAATCTTCTCCGGTCAGTATAGCTCTTTTGTCGACTTTGAGCGACCTTTAACCTATCATGAATCAAACAAATCTTGTCGGATGTCTCCTGGGTAACTCCTGGTCCTAAGAGTTGTTTGTCACCGGTCTCCTCCTACTAAATCGGAGAGCAACATTTCCTCCCGTGTAATGCCTCAAACAGAGCAAAACCAATACTTGCTTGGAAACTATTATTGTAAACAAATTCATTCAGAGTTAAATGGTCATCCCAATTGCCTTTTATCTCCATAATCGAAGCTCTTAACATATCTTCCAGAATCTGAATTGTACACTCGATTTCCTATTAGTTTGGGGATGATCTTCTATGCGAAATTTCATATTCGTTCCCAATTCTCAATGTAAACTTTTCCAAAACATGGACACGAATCTTGGGTCGCGGGTCGCGGTCAAACACAATCAATGCCGGCACACCGTGCAATCTTACTACATTATTAATGTACAATCTAGCCAACCATTCACTTGTAAATGTCATCCGAATAGCTAAAAAATATGCTGATTTTGTAAGCCGGTCAATTATTACCCAAACAGCATCATGATTCCCTAGCATTATCGGTAATCCTATTACAAAATCCATCGATATGTCTTCTCATTTCAAACAAGAGTAGACATCCGTTGCAGTAGGCCGAGTGGCTTGTTGTGCTCGACCTTTAATTGTTAACAAATCAAATATCGGGTCACATACATTGCGATTTCTCTCTTCATATTCCTCTGCCAAAATATTTTCTTCAAATCTTAATATATCTTCTTGATCCTCAGGTAGATAATGCATTTTGATCAATGTGCTTTATTCATGATCTCATCCTTTAGGTACTTAATATCCCATACACATATCCGATCTCAAAACCTTAATACGCCATCGGCACAAACAATAAAATTAACTCTTGAGTCCCGATTTAAATCCCTAACTATATCCATCAGAAATGGATCATTCATCTGAGTTCTCATGATCCTTTCCAAAATCTCTTATTGAACTTGGAAATATGACAAAATCATTTCGTTGTGTTGGGAGTGCCTTTTAATATCACACTGCCTCATGCATTCAAGCATTTCCATCTCTTTAATCCTCAAGTTGGCCACAATGCTCGCTTGGCGACTAAAGGCATCCGCTATAACATTAGCCTTATAGGGTTGGTATTAAATCTCACAATTGTTTCCTTAAAGAAGTCAATCCATCTCCTTTACAGCAAATTTAGTTCTTTCTAAGAAATTAAATACTTCAAGCTGTTGTGGTCTGAATACACTAAAAATTTCTCGCCATACAAATAATGTGTCCAAATTTTTAAAGCAAAGATTACCGTCGATAATTTCAAATCATGAGTCCAGTAATTCTTTGAGTAAGTCTTCAATTGTTTCGACCCATAAGCTATCACTTTCCCGTGTTACATCAACACACAAATTATTCCGGTCTTAGAAGTATCACAATAAACTACAAATTCGTCGAATCCTTCTGGAATGATCAGGATCAGGGCAGTTGTCAATCAATTATTTAACTCTTGAAAACTCTGCTCACATTCCTCCATCCGAAGAAATTCGGTCTCCTTCTACGTCAAACGGGTTAATGGCATGACAATTCAAGAAAGGTTCTCCACAAACCTCCAATAATAGCCTACCATTTTCAGGAAACTCCTAATTTCTGTTACTGATGTCTGATAGCTCCAATTAAGAATGGCCTGTATCTTCTTTGGGTCAACCGAAATGCCTCCTTTCTGTATGATATACCCCAAAAACATGACTTCTTCAAACCAAAATTCACACTTCTTAAGTTTGGCATACAATCTCTGATCCCAAAGTGACTGGAGCACAATCATCAAATGCATCTCGTACTCTTCATAATTCCTTGAATAGTTAAAATGTTGTCGATGAACACCACCACAAACTTATCCAAATAAGGTTAGAATACCCGACTCATTAAATTCATAAATACTGTAGGGGTATTAGTTAAACTAAAAGGTATGACCAAGAACTCATAGTGCCCATACCTCGTTCGGAATGTTGTCTTCGCCATGTCCTCCTTTTTAATGCTCAATTGATGATATACCGAACAGAGTTCAATCTTTAAGAATACTTAGGCCCCTTGCAATTGATCAAATAAATCATCAATTCTCGGCAACGGATATTTATTCTTGTCAGTGATCATATCTAATTCCTGGTAATCGACATAAAGCCGAATGGATCCATCCTTCTTCCTAACAAACAGCACCGAGACACCCCATGGTGACGCGCTTGGTCACATAAATCCTTTTTTCCAATAACTCTTGCAGTTGCTGCTTCAACTCCTTCAATTCTGTTGTTGCCATTCTATACGACATCTTAAAAAATAGGTGCCACTCCAGACACAACTTCAATCTCGAATCCTATCTCCCAATGCGGTGGCACTGCCTATAATTCCTCCGAAAAAATATTTTCGAACTCGCATACCACTAGAATATCTTGGCAAGAAACATTGTGGCTCCCAATTGTACTTGCATAAGCCAAATAGACTTGATAATCACTTTCTAATAAGTGACGAGCATGTAGAGCCAAAATCAAATAGGAAAATTCTTTTTGCATTATACCTTGAATATAAAAAGGTTCACATCTCGAAATAGCAAAATAGACTCTTTTGTGGAAACAATCGATACTAGCATGATAATTTACTAACCAATCCATACCCAAAATCAAGTTAAAGTCATGCATATCTAACAAAATCAAATCTACGACCAATTTTAATCTGCTAAGCCAAATTACACACCTCGGGTACACTATATCAATAACCATGGACGATCCCATAGGTGTAGACACAATTAATACATACTCTGAAATCCTCAGAGGTGATAATAAGTGACAAACAAAATTTGGAGATACAAATGAATGTGTAAACCCTAAATCTAAAAGTACATGAGCTGGCGTATTGAAAATAGTGAGATTACCTTCCACAATGTTAGGCGATGCCTCAGCATCATGAACTGTCATAGCAAAGGCCCTTCCTGCAACATTAGGCTTCTTTGCTGCTAACCTCTTAGGATGAGTGCAGTTTTTAATCGGGTGACCGGATAGACTATAGTTGAAACAAGCTCCCAAAGCTTTATAGCAAGGCCTCCCTCCATGCGATTTTTCACATTGCGAGCATACAGGCATTGTCGATTGCGAGCTCAATACTATCTAACTTTCAGCCACTTTCTTTCCTTTCTCAGCCGCCTTTCCTTTCTTTTGGGACCCTCCTAATCCCGAACTCTTCTTTGAGCCTTGTCCTCCTAGGATGGCCATCTTTTTCTCGAAGAACTTTTCCCTTTCCAGCTCCTTCTCGAATAGTAGGGCTCTATCTAACACATCCCTGTAGGTTCTCAACTTGAGTGTCACAAGATGCTTTCAAATTTTGTCCTTCAGTCGTTGCTGAAATTTTCTCGCCTTTCTAGCCTTGTCATGGATCACGTGCAGGGCATAACGAGACAATTCTATAAATTTTATGTCATACTCAGCCACAATTCGATTCCCTTACCCTAGGCATGCGAACTCATCTAGGCATGCGAACTCATCCTCCTTCTACTCTTGAAGACTCGTTAGGAAATACTTGTCCATAAGCACATTGACAAACATGTCCCATGTTATCTTGTGGTCCTCCATGCCCATGGCTCGCTTCTTCATTGACCATCAATGATCCACCTCACCTTCTAATTTATATATAGCAAATGTCACCTTGTCATCTTTGGGGCAACGTATGATGGTGAAAACCTTCTTGATCCTCCGGATCCAATTCTCTGCCTTTGTCAGGTCTAGATCACCAACAAATTCTGGAACCCTCTCATTGGAGTATCGATTATAAGCTAAAACTCTTGGATTCCTTGGAGCTGGAATTGGTTCGGAGTTGTGTTTACCTTGAGCCATCGTCTACATAACATCAGTCATCCTTGCCATAAAGTTCATAGATAGCTCCTCACAACCCTAATGAACGTTTGATCAAAGGTTGCCTCCAAATCCTACCATCCCCTCATCTTATCACAACATATTAATAAGTTTAGAATCCTCAAACCAACATCGATCAGATAAAATCCTTAAGGCATCTCCTTCTAACTTCTCTGATACCACCTTAATATCTCACGACCCAATTCCTAAGTCAAAATTAATTTTAATTCATTTATTATTTTTTTGTCAGTTATTTCTTCTTTTTCACAATTCGGACTTAAACTCCATGTCGACACCTCGATCAACCATACAAAAACATTAAATTAAAAAGAAGACCCAAATACGTGACGTTGGACTAACAGTAAGGAATGATGCCTACCCAAGTAACTGAAACAAGTTCAACATTCAAATTTATAGAGCAGGACCATGGCAATCCTTAACTAAAAGTAATAACCTACTGCAGACTTTAGGACAGCAGCTATAAATTTCATCTGACTCATTCCACAAAACTATCAACACATACTAGTAGACACCGGCACCATAATACAACACTTTAGGCATTTCAACACTATCCAAAACCAAGTGCATTACAACTTATTGTCTAAACACTAAGATTAAACTAAATTACAACCTAGCAAAACATTAAACAATGTCCGAAAATATGATAACAGCATTAAACATCCCTAGAAAAACATAAACTATAGCTCTTCAACCTTCACTCTTGTTCGTTTGACAATTACTCATGCATCTTATCTAAGAAGTTAGTAAAATAGTAAGAGAATGAACCAAAAGCCCAATAAGATACATAATATATCAATGAACATATATACTTTGCATTCAAAACATATCGGAAAGCACTATGGAGCAAAATCGAATGCAAATGCATGGACTTATGCAGAGAAACTACATATTAAAATTTTTAAATTTTCTTGTCTTATCTTGTCTTGAGTTTTTTATTAAAACATGCTTAAATTTTAATTTTTTTAGAGATCAGAGCCAGTAGAACTTATCGGTTAAATAAGCGGACTATTGAAACCCGAGTTATGTACATTTTCACACAATTAAAAGCCATAAGCTCATATTCAAGACTTAGAAATGGGCTATCTACATATAACTCCATGGACGGTACCAAACAACACTTCTTTCCCGTAGATGACAGGGTCAAAAATCGATATACTATTATAATATATTAAGGCATGCCAAGATATACTATTTATTGAACAAAACCTTGGTCTAATATTTAATTTCAAAAAACTCTATATTTGACTTCATAATTCTTAGTTCTCACCATTTTGAAGCACGATTTATCATATCTTAATATAATTTTAGAGTTTTGTTTCATAATTTCATCAATTTATACTTATACTTTTATAAAGGCTTAATCAGATTACATTGAAAGCATGGAATGCTAAATTAGTGGCTAAATGTAGAAACTTCAACAAAAAAATAAAATAAAATAGTAGAAAATGTAGAATCAGTGTGTACACTAAATTTTAGGCTATAAATGCTAATATATTATTTTCTAGCTTCCATAAAGCATATAGCTGATAAATTTAGAATCTATAAAAGTTACATCATGAAATTAGAGCATGAAGTTTAACAAAATTCAGAAAAAATGCAACAAAAATCATCAACATGACTAATTCTCCAATATCAGCTTATATACTTCACATGCAGAGCTTATTTCATCAATTTCTGAAATGTGCAACTTATTCTCATAAGTCTAGAATCTAACATAGCATGAAATATAAAATTAACTACATGCAAGCTCATTAAATCATGAATTGAAGATATACATATAATTGAAAGGCAATATTCAGGACATGTGCATGAATATGTGAATATGGATAGAAATTTTATATAATCTTGCAATAAAATCATGACAACTTTACATGCATGCTTAATATACATGTGATAGCTTCAAAATATTAACATAACTGAGCAATGAAATAGGAATTGATCATCTGGGTGGAAAAGAAGAGCAACAAAGAAACGAAAGCATATAGTGCACTTGTCTTTTCTCCAAATTTACCAAATTCTAGCCTCAAATTACTTGAATTGGACCTCCTCAAGCCTTCTCTCTTCTCCTCAGCCCTCTCCCTGGAAAACTGTAGCAGAAATGACAGAAAATGAGCTCAAAAATCGTATTTATAATAGACTAACACTCGAATACTAGTCGAGTGTAAATCGAGCACTAGGCAAATTTGAGATCAACGTTTGAGCGCTCATCGAGCATGTATCGAGTGCCAAGCCACGAAAATTAGTACACTCGTCTTTTCTCAAAATTTACCAAATTCTTGCTTCAAATTACTTGAATTGGACCTCCTCAGGCCTTCTCTCTTCTTCTCAGCCTCTCCCTAGCAAACAGTAGCAAAAATGACAGAAAATGAGCTCCATGGTCATATTTATAATAAACTGGCACTCGAACGCCAATCGATCTTGAATCGAGCGCTAGGCAAATTAGAGATCAAC